>DWTW01002727.1:0-10687 GCA_018246275.1 Papilio slateri
ATTTATTTTTATATTTAATTGTTTAAAATTATTTTTTACTTTTTAGTGTAGGTTTGGTTTTTTTTGAAGTCGGTTTGTTTTTTGTAAAAAGTTTTTGTTAATCAACACTAATAAAGAGGAAAGATTTATTTACTTGTCTACAGTAATATTATAAAGAGAAAAGATTTGATTGTTTGTTTGTAACAGACAAACTCAGAACTGAACCGATTTTAAAAATTCTTCCGCCAATAGATAGCTCCCCTATTCTTACTTGTCTATCTATCCCGAGCGAAGCTGGGGCGGGTTGCTAGCTTGTAATACGTTCATTCGGAAATGACTCAACCGATTTTTAATATTTCTTTCACCAAAAGGCTATACTTTAAAATATTTTTTTTAATTATTCACTTTCAATATTGGAATTCGTCCGGGGACTTAAAGCCAGTCACCGGTATAGCTCCGCTGTTCCAAATTAATAATAAAAAGGCTCAACTGAATACCGAATTCATATATCTATTATTCTATAATCTATATTCATATATCTATACACGTCGGTACCAACGAAAGCAAAACTGTAAAACAATGAAAGCATTTACTTAGTCCTTGTTATATTAATCCAGAAACTTTCAGTATGAACTAAGTAGCCCGCATACAACTCCAGACTTGCAACTTTCTAGCGTGCCGGGAAATTAATGCTTTCCGCAAAAGCCCGCAGCGTCAGAGTCGCCTCGGTGTTTATACACTTGATTATGGGTAATGTGTCTTTAATTCTAGAAGATTACTGGAACGCGCGCACGAACATGGCCGTTCTGTATTTATGTAATCAGACACAAATGTGAATTAAGAGACAAGCATGGTCATGTTGTAGGAAATATGGTATTTCTACCGGTGTCTGGACTAGTATACTCTTGAAGAATATATTCCTTTGTTTTTTGGTATGGAATTCAATGAATTCTGCTGAATTCTACGACTATTTTTTAAAGTAGAAAACCGGTTTGACGAGTATTTGTTTAGTGGGAGTATTTATCCCAAATTAGGAAAAGGAGCTCATCACTTGTAAGATGAAATGCAGAAATATTTACCTGTACCATCTGCTTTCTGTGAGGTCGAGGTTCGAGGCTTTCCCGCGCGAGCCGAGCCATACGTGCAACAGCTGTTGACTCTACCATTGTCAAAGAAAAAGGGGAAGGGTCAACGGAATTCAAAAAATGCCTATAACCATCTACGGATTCCGCGTCGATTGGTCATACACTTTGTAGTTTTCATGTGTTTGGCGCATAAAAATATTGCATAATGAACAGAAAATATAGTGTGTGAAAATTCTTATATTTTATACCCGGGTGAAAAAATGAATGCAGAAGCCATTTCTTTTCTCGTGTGATGAGCCAACGAGGATGTCGTTATCTTTTGGAAAGGAGGGTTCATTGACCGCTTGAGACATGTTAACAGTACCCATCCACTCTGTCGTAGTTGTTTAAAGTGTACCGTTTAATGTTAGCAGTAATTCGAAAACTTATTTGGGGTAGACCACACAAGATATGTCATTCGTTGAGTTAGGAAAATAGTTTAAATGTTTATCTTTGTGATAGCTCTTATAACATCTTATTTGTATAAAAAGGTAAACAATTAGTGTACAATTTACCTTTACAACAAATGTTGTAAAATAGAGGCCATGTACAGAATGACGTATTGTGCATAAACCGCCTATGAAATGGACCAACTATCTTGTCAAGGAGAAGTCCAGTAAATAAGGACAAAAAGGCAGTCACCACGAAGATAGACGCAAGCTTTAGTGATGATAATAATGGCCTCCTCTATATAAACTATTTCTAAAGTTCATTTTTTATCAATTATTATAACAAGACTTTTTTGACGTATTATTTAAATATTCAAATTTTACATATACTTATAAGATTATTTTGGTGGTATACGAGCTAGCGGTACACCCGACATTAAGTGACCACCACCCATAGGCATCTGCAAAAAACTAATGAGCTGCAGATGTGTTGCCTACCTTTAATGGTCAGGGGAGGGGATAAATAGAAAAAAGGATATTTCCTTTTTCCATCCATCCCCTCTCCCGCCAAATCCTCTTTTCCTTCCTATCCTTTTCTTATTAGAACAGAATAGAAAGCGGAAAAAGATTTATTTCACATTAAAGCTTGCTTACATTGAATATTGATACTTTAAATTTATTACTTAGACGACTTTATTATTTATGAGATACTGTTAAATGAGTTTATATGTGATTATTTACGTAAGTATTGCTCGCTCCTATAAAATTTCTTCACAAGGAAGTGCTTCTAATACGGAAAAAAAATTAATTCTTCCTATTTATAAATATCAGTATTTTATAATGATGTATCAAACATTTGCTTCGATCGCAATAATCATTATGACGAAATTATTCTAATATATGCAATATATACAAACAGCTCAAGTCAGCAAATATGTATGTTTCATACTAGGGCATCGGAGTGCTCGGCGTCGCTCGTCGTAGACGTTAAAAATAAAAAAAATGACCTATGTTACTTCTGCACATTGTAGGTTTCTAATGATAATTTCATTATCAAAATCTGTACAGCAGTTTTACAGTTTACCCAGCACGAATAAACTTTTCCTTTTCGTATTACAGTTTACATATGTTGTCAAGTAAAGGAAAGTACTAAGTTCAGTCTAACGGTTTAAGGTTCTAATCCCAGGTACAAGTAGATTTGGTGATAGGTATTTAGCACACTACCGCTTAAAATCATCCTCTAAACTTTGTATCCGAACTCTATATTAGAATGATGGTGACTGTCAATGTTCAACAGGTTAATATTTGTATCTTTTGAATTGATTATTTTATACTTCACTGGATTTTG
The DNA here is from genome assembly GCA_018246275.1 of Papilio slateri. Lineage (NCBI taxonomy): Eukaryota > Metazoa > Arthropoda > Insecta > Lepidoptera > Papilionidae > Papilio > Papilio slateri. The sequence continues at coordinate 2,841 of DWTW01002727.1, forward strand.
AGGACGATTAAGTAACCGATGTGATTTTATAACTTTGTTCCTGATAATTGGAAAGTCGATATGTTTTATTTAGTCTGTACAATGACACCGATCTTAATATGCACCGTTAATAGCGTATAAATTGCATGTGGCTTCGCAGGGATATAAATTTTGTTCGGCCAAGTGAGAGTTAAGATTAACGGTGCAAGTGCAATATACCAAATGTATGTATAATGTAATATATACCATATATATATCTATATATATGTATGGTTATCGACTACAAATTATTATTATTAAGTTCGCGACACGGGGCTACATCAACGGGCGACGGCAGGGTGTCAATTATGTCTCAAAATCACGCGCAAACGTTACCGTTTAGTGGAACGAATGTGTAGAATCAGAAAGGGGTGCGTTGAATAAATATTCTAATAGCCCTAATTCTAGCGCTATAATTCCATTCTTTATTATATTCGCGCAGTGAGAAGAAAAATCATTAATTGTGATATCAATACATCAATTTATAAAATTACCTTTACCTGTCTGCAATCTTCTTAAGTTCACTCTAAAGCGATACTGGGGTTACATGTTTCAACATAAACGTGGCCTGACATTAGACATTTATGGATACTATCGTTCCAATCAAGTAACAACGGCTTGTGAAAATCGCAGAATGTGTGCAGCTACTGGGCGAAAGCTCGCCCGAAACACTTTCGCCGAAGCTGTTCATGCAAGGCTATGCAGCCACCACAAGGATTTATTGGTGGTATTATAAATAGAAACCTGTAAGAGAATTCGTACTCGATATTTAATAAGAATCTAACATTTATTTATTTGATGAACAATGAAATTAGTTTCAGATATTTAATATTATTCTATACTAGCTGACCCGCACAACTTCATCTGCGCTACAGCTGTTGTTGCCGGTTCCAATTGTATTTTCAAACGCAAAAAACTAAAAAAAAAACCTAGAACCCGAGCGCCACCTAACGAGTTTAATTGTATTTCCAAACTATCCAGGGACCCACTCAAACACATAAGTTCATATGAGTAAAAATCTAAAAAAATACCTAAAACCCTTGCAGCGTTGCAGCACCACCTACGCAGGTCTAATTGTGAATCCAAATTATCATTATTAATTTTTTAGTTTTTAGAATTAAGTTACCCATTTATGAATACGTATTTCCCAAAATAAAAAGTAGTCTATAGCACTCAAGGGCCTTTCTAACAGTGTAAACAAATTCAAAATCGGATCAATAGTAGCGGGGATTACCCACAACATCCAAACTCACTAACTTTATAATATATATTAGTATATATTTATATTGTTTATGTGATATATGTAGCAGGTACTTGTAACATTATTAAATATACACCTGAATTAAATGACACATTAATGGAGGAAGCCGATACTTATACACAAAGATTTATTTACACGTTGTCCTAGGTGTACCTAGGTGCCAAACGCGACAACACGCGGCGCGATACTTTGCGACGTAATGGGACCGATACATAATGCGTGACAGATTATAGCTGTAAGGACTGCTTGATATCTTCGCGTCGCGACGCTTTACGTAGCATTGGTGCATTTTTCGCTCATCTAGGAACACGAGTTAGGTAAACTTGATTTATAAAAAGAACGATAGAATATTTGGCAGTAATTTTCACCAACGTTCTTATTAAAATCTACCTAAAGCAAAGCTTGTGCTAGGCGATAGTTCTTCCTGATATGATCTCGGTCAGAGTGTATGCAAATAGCGGATACTAACTTACGATCGAAATTATAGAGGTCTAGAATAGTTTAAAAAGGGTAATATGTATATAATTATGGAACTAATCTTAAGTTAGATCAGCATTATGTAAATCATATACTACCTTTTAGCACACAAATGGTCACAGCAGGGAGTATACATTAAATATGCAAAAACTATAAAATTCATTATTACTCTATGATATTTGACACCGATTGCGGGAAGATTAAATAGATTATAAATTCAATACAAAATGGCGACGATCACTTTCACTCCTGCATACCTTGTTTATTATTAACCAGAAATAATAAAGGAACTTTTACTTATCGAGAAAAGATCGTGTTTCGAAAAGTAATCTGCATATTCTCTCCAAAGTTATATTGATTTGCATAAGTAAAAACCAGTTATTTACGTGTGTTACGAGAAGTTAGTAATATTACGTCTTTTGTTCACTTGTACAGGTCAGTCTTCACAGAACAACAAGTTTATTATGACAGCTTTCAAACGTTAAACACTGTATGACAGTGTTCAACATAATTAGTGAAGTGAACCAACAAATCGGAAAACCAGTTATTCGATTGTCTCGTGAAATCGATTCAAAATATGAACTTACTCTTATTTTTTTATTATTATGAATGTATACGTTATTTTAATATAATTAAAGTGATCATACGCACTATGACGATATATACTTACGGTGTACTATCGGAATTACCGTTGGCGTCAGATGAGTGCTTTAAAAACAAAATAAAATTTATAAGGAGAAAACAACGGTGCAAAATTGGAAGTAATATTTTATAACATTATCTTATAATCCTCTTTCAACGAAAGATAAAGAGGCAAGAAAAGGAATTGGCGTATTTTGTAAGCCACAAATATAGTCCTAAATATGTATTAAAAAATATAATAATTTTTCACCGATTTTAGGCCGCAAATGTTGATTATGAGTGAGTCTCGTGTCATACGCAGATTACGAACTAAATCCACATATAAAGGCTTATGTTTTTTTTTAAAACAACATAGAATTTTTTACCTTACCTGGGAATTAAGACCAAGACCCTTCGGCCTAATAATTACGTAATCTACTTGCTGTGCTTCTCAGTCGTTAAAAATATGTAATACTTATCTAAATTCAATTTAAAACAATTTAACAGGCAAATAATAAACACAGTACACAAATTATTACCATCTCGTTTATTCTAGTTTATTACAGATTGGACAGGCTTTCATAAATTTCATAGCAAACCTGTGCAGCACAGGAAAACTAGTCACGTTTCACTTTGCAAGCTATGCATCACATCAGATGATAAAGTGGACGCTAGATTTATTCACTTAGCGTTAGTGTTACGATTAGAAGTATACCGTAAGTACGTTATAATAGTTTAATAAACTTATGAACACGCACAGCTTTAGTTAAGTAAAGTAAGGTAATTTCTAACTCGATTTTTCTCAAGTATAATTTTTTTTTATTCGGTTAAGTGGTCAGGTTTTCAAATTAATTGACTTTCCTGAAGTCAGTAAAAGTTACGTTTCTAGAGAGGAAATACCAGTCACTGATCGTCTGCGGTTGGAGAAGAGGTATCGTGAATAAAATTCCGGAGTTCACAATATGTGCGACATATTATAGTTTTAGTGTTATGGAGAATGGTGCGATATAATTCATTCGTATCTACAGTGACATCATCGGAATCAGGTTTCATGTTATTGTGCACGAGTAGTACTTATGTATTCTGATATAATTTTAGCTATTGTAAAGATAAATGTTACAAAACGCTTTAAACTCATGATATAATATTAATAGAGTCGGTGAAAACATAATCGTAATGAAGTGGTAAAAAGTAAAATTAATTTTCAGTTACCAGGACAAACTTTTAACCAAATGTTAGTTGGACTAATAGTTCTATCAGCGAGATCATCGCTGTTTTTAAAACTGTGCTACTACTGTAATTAATACTATTTTCAGAGTATTCAAAATTTTCTAAGTTTGACAAAAAATAGTGATAATATTCCTGTTTTTGCAAACAAAAATAGTACAATTGCTTTAACGAGAGAAGAAAGTTTTAATGCTTCTGCTAAATGTACAGCGCATTCTTGTGTATACGCAGAAGTAATGAATATAAACAATTATTTTTATTATATCGCAGTATAAGATGTTCATACGGACAAGAAACGAGTCGTCGTCTAGCGATCCATGCTCTCAGCTATATATGTTGAAGCATAGACAAACGTGAATAAGAGTAACATATAAACCCAGATCGAGGCAGATTTACTGTACTTAAGCTCACCAGAATCGCGTCGACTAACATTAACGGCACAACCATCTCAAAACGCTTTCCTTGAGTGCTCGTGAGATTCGAATAGCCGGGTGTTACATTCGAGGGTGCAAGTTTTTATTTCGTTTACGGTTAACTAAAATTTATAACTACGCTTTTTTACTTTACTTATTTATACTTTTTTTGCAAAATGTCACAAAACATTGTTGTGTTACATTTTCTACTTAGGAAAGAATTGACCATCCAACTTTCCTTTTAAACTTTATTGTTTAATAATTATAACATAATAATTAGCACAGTATTAATCTCGTTTTAAAGGCATCTAACCGATATGCCACCTCTACAGATTTCTTGTTATTTCAGAACAATAATATCAATCAACACGATATCCAATTAATTTCTATCAATCGTATTCAAATTTTAGATACATAGATAAATGCAACTTAATATTTCAATTAGAATTTAGTATCTATAAAAAAACTAACTTGATAAAAATAATACAATACGAACAAAATGAAGTCTGGCTCAAGTGAAAGCAGGTAAAGCGCGTCACGATGCGTACTCGAGAAAACTCGTAAATATTAACTTGCTCATATTTAGACGTGTGCTAAACTTCAAGTTGAAATTACCATAGATATAAAGCCAACAGACTTGAGAATGCCTACTTAATTAACCTGTAAATGTAGAAAACTTTAACAATGTCTTTTTCCTTCTTTATTACCATGTAGTAAATAGATGCAAAGGCTTATTTTTATTATATATACGATATTATTATTATTGTATTAACGGCTGCGCGTGGGTGGCAGAGCATATGGACTAACATTCCTTATTGTAATGTACGGGCCTATGACGTCTTCCCCAATAATAATCGTGATGTTTCAACCGATTTACACCTATTGGATTATACGTTCCAAATGAATTCTTCGTCAGTTCTTTAAAAAAAGTCAGTTCAGTATTTAAAAGTGGTAGAGTCTGCAACAACATCAGTTGCATGAACGGGCCGGCTCGACCGGTGAAATACCACGACCTCACAGAAGACAGGCGTGAAGTTTTTTTTTTTTTATACGAGAAGGGGGCAAACGAGCAGCGGGAACGCCAAAGCGATTAGCGCCGCCCAAAGAAGAAGTAGAAGAATTCTGCGTTTCGTCTGATGAGTGAGATGCCGGAGGCCCAATTTTAGTTCTCTTCGCTTTCCCATCCTTTTCTTAAAAGGATAAGATGGGAAACGTAAGAGGAATGGACGAAGAGCGGATGGATTGGAAAAGGAAATATCCTTGGTCCTGTTTATCACCTCCTCTATCCATTAAAGGTAGGCAACGCATCTGCAACTACTTGTTGCGGTTGCCTATGGATAGCGGTCACATCAAGTGAACCGCTAGCTCGTATGCCACCTTGTTCCATAAAAAAGTCTGTCTAGTCTTTGCGTGTATTGCACTCAGCAGACACACGCGGCGACGGCACTTCTCATAATACTTAGGAATTAATATACGATTAGTCGACGAAATGTGGTAGGCCTCAGGGCGTTTCTAATGAGAGTTTTTTTTATTTTTATGAGATCAGTACATCGTTCATATACCATAAATCTACCCTTGAATATATAATATATAGGTATGAAGACAATTTGTAAATTTGTTGTTAAGGATAAAACTATTTCACACGCCACGTCCCTCTTCAATTAGGAAAGACGCGGGAACATCATGTTTCTTAGAACATCTACTTTCATACGTGTATTATATGTACTATCTGTTCCTTATATAACCTATTTTCTGTAAAGCAAAGCTTGTATTATAGAATTGCATAAAATATGTCAAACAAACTTTTTGTGTGCATAACATTCTCGACGTGTCGTACCACCAACAAGTAAAAAGTCACCGTCATTTTGGTCACTCATGTGTGAGAAAAGATCGCTACCTGCCAGATGACTTGTAAGCCAACCATCCGTTATGTACAGAGGTACTATTATAAATTTGTCTATACATTGTAACCAAAAGCTAGTAAGCAGTATGTACTACGATCGTACCGTGCTGACCAAGCACTGAAAAGTGCAGGGAGATATTTTAAGTATCTAAATTTAATTTTGTGTTAGTGCATATGTTTATTTGGGGAGGGGGTGGGGGATTCAATCATCGTTAGAATATGAAGAATTTTCCTACTTTTATTGACAGACAACGCCAAGAAATTTTCTTCACAAAAAAACATTCCCACACAGATTTACATACATACATATTTTATACATATTTTATTATTTAGGAGACTTATAAAAAACATGAATTATGATTTTTTATTATATAGAATTAAGAGCTAAAATTACTATTACAAATGACATTTTATATATACATTACAAAACCGTTACTAAGCGGCGTATTACGTAAGCGGGCATTAGGGTCATTCAATTTAGTGTAAACCTCATTAAAATACGATATAAAAGTTGCATTACAAGGGACGGCCTTAAAGCCTATAGACATTCCCATTTTGGCAAAATAATCGTATGGTGAAATATTGTTTGTAAATTAGGCAATAATGAGAACGACAAAAAAATACTTGAATACCTTATAGATGTATATACCTTATACTTTTCTTGCACAAAAACTCCAGTCGTCATTTACTTCCCATCCTTTTCTAATTAGGAAAAGGTGAGAAGGGGAAAGGGATAGATAGGGAGAGGAAATATCCTTTTGCCTGTCTATCCCTCTCTCCTCTCTTCATTAAAGGTAGGCAACGCACCTGCAACTCATTAGCGTTTCATCTCATTATCAAATGGAAGTTTTTTTTTATGGAAATAGGTGATAGACGAGCTGGCAGGTCACCTGATGTTAAGAGACCGCTACCCATAGACATCCGCAACAAGCAATAATGAGTTGCAAATTCGGTGCCTACCTTTAATGGATAGAGGACGAGATAATAAGGAAAAAGGGTATTTCCTTTCCCCATTCATTCCGTCCTCGTCCAATCCTCTTCCTCTTCCCATCTCATTGTTATTAGGCAAGGATGGGAAAGGGACCTCCGGCACCTCACTTATCAGACGAAACGCAGAATATATCTACTTCATGCCTGTCTTCTGTGAGGTCAAGGTCGTCTCCGGTCGAGTCGCCCATTCATGCAACAGATGTTGTTGTTGCGACATCTACCACATTTCTGTGTCTAAAATGGAGAACCTATTTTGTTTGTGTTATGGACAAAGTAATTAAATTATGGCAATTATCACATTGTATATAATCACATTGTTATCTCATATTGATTTGTAATGCGCAGGCATGATCTATAATGACCAATTAATCACACTAACCATAATTATATGCAACAATTTCCCGCATTTTCTTTGCTATTTTTTTTTGAAAAATTAACGATTTTAAGGAAACACTTTTTTGGAAGATCTCACAAAATTATTAATTTTATTTGTTACACAGCAATTAGTATGGTACGTAACGATTTACATGCAAAGTAGGTTTCACTTTAATGGCCGAACCGGCGTTATACGGCGTACGACAGTGAAATTCTTCACAACAGATCCACGTTACATCCGGGCAAGTAGGGTAAGCCATCGTAACTGTAGCGGCCGCGCTGTAGCAGGGTAGCCGTGGGTTAGCGGTGCTCTCACCGTTACGTGTATGCTCGATTCGATAGCTTTTGATTGAATCGGACTATAGCGAGGTATCGGCGCACTTTTACTTCGGTATTTATGGGTATGCCGTTTGACAGCAACTTTCAATATCTGCATCAAAAATGATGAGTCATGCTACATTTTAGGGCAGTGTTTCCGAACCTTTTTGTGCCACCTTAACATTTCTAAAATGTTTATGCCCCATACATAATTTTTAACATTAAAAATTGATTTGTTCACTTG
>DWTW01002728.1:0-10686 GCA_018246275.1 Papilio slateri
ACAGGCCAATATTATGCAGCTTTAATTCCCAAGTTGAGGAATGCCATCAAAGAGAAAAGGAGAGGGAAACTTCGAAGGGGCGTGCTGTTTCATCACGACAACGCACCCGCGCACAGGTCGGCAGTTGCGATGGCTGCCATTCAGCAAGCTGGCTTCGAATTGGTTGACCACCCCCCTTATTCACCAGATCTGGCGCCTAGCGATTTTTATCTGTTCCTCAAATTGAAAGAATACTTAAGGGGAAACAGGTACGAAGACGATAACGAGGTGATGGATGTCGTGGAGAGCTTTTTACAGGACCAAGACAAAACTTTTTTTGAAAGGGATTGAAGCCTTGGAAAAGCGCTGGACTCGGTGTGTAGAGACTTGAGACTCGGAGATTATGTAGAAAAATAAATGATTAAGTTATCAATAGTCATTATATTCTATCTCATTCTCACTACTTTTTGATCCCTCCTCGTAGCTCACTAAAACTTTCATAAGCAACCAAAAAAGAACAAAAACTGAATCACATCAATCATGTAAATTGAACTTGACCCTAAAATTTCTACTGGTTTGACGAACGTCATTATTTAACAAAATAAGTTGCGACTACGCAACAATATTAAATAGTACTAAAACTAAAGTCAAATTGTTTGTGATACCATATGCAACAACCTTAGCGAGAAGTTGCTTCCAGTTTGAATAAAATATGCGTCTCGAAATATATACATAACCAAATAAACTTTTTCATATCGACCTTTATTGTCCATTTTTAATGTAGCTGAAACTATCTTTAAACTAAGATCTAATATTTTAAAATCACAGCTTACTTTGATTTAACTTAGTGTCGAGTTTTCGAATTAAACAACTTACAGTTACAATTAAATTTTGAAAATATAGTATTTATTAAGTTGCATAATTTTCTACCTAGTCATATATAAAACTAAGTTGTTCTACGGCTGGTGGGTAGGTAGGGGTGATTTCGTTATTCGCACGGTCCCCGGGGACGTCGGCGGGTCGAACCACTTTATCAAGTTTAACAATTGAATGGAAACTTACCTCGTACCTATGTAATTGAATTTTACAAAAACATCTGGATAGTATAATATAAGCTTTATTTAAATTTTATAAATTGAACGTAAATAAATACTAATGCCTTAATAAAGATTGTTACACCTTTTAATATCTATTCATACAAGAAAAATTGTTAATTTTAATATGACTATCGATACACATGTGTATTGGCATGTCTATCGATACACATGCCAATAACCAAAATAATCTTCCGCGTATTTCCTTACAATAGTAAGAAATGTAAGATTGGAAAGAGACTTATTAAATATTATCACATTAATAAAACTCACATATATAGAGGGGGATGTTTGAGGCCTGTGAACATCAATTTATTTCTAATGAAATTCTTAATTCTTTATTTGAGGCTGTCACAAACTAGGAATCTTTTTTATCACTTATCGTTTTCTCTCGCACTGTGCGATCTTTCCCAATACAACAGAAAGAAGCGATAGATAACAGATAGGCCTTTGCCAATGCCTTACACAGTATGCGGTCCTCTTGTTTTCTACTCGGAGACGCGGAAAGCTTAAAAAAAAATAATATTTAGTATCGCACCTTTTTGCTGACTGCAGAGTGTTGTCGGCATGTGGAGAGATGATTAACTCGTCCACAACCTCAGCGTCTGCCGCCACATGTCGCAGCGAACTTCTGCAAAAATAAGATAAAACACGTCTCGTCTTTATTCCAAAATTAGACAGTTGGTTGTTACTTAAAGTATTAATTACTAAATTTAATAGAAGATGAGTCTGTCGGTATACTATCAATGCTATCCATAGACATCCACAAAAACCAAATAAATGGTAAATGCGTAGCCAGCCTAAAATGGAAAGGAGAATCCTTTCTCCATAAGACCTTTGGCCTCACTCATGAGACAAAATGCTTGTGTGTAGCTACACTAAACTTAATTTTTATTACTAAACTTAATTTTACCCTTAGATTAGCTAATCTAAGGGTAAAATTAAGTTTAGTTCACTAAAATATAAAACAGAATCGAAATTCTTCTTCTTCTTCTTGGTCGCTTCACTCTTGCTGACAAGAACCACTCTGAAGTGGTCGTGGTTATCATGCTTCGGTAGATTGGGCAGCAGACAGTATCCGCCATACGACGTCCCGCCACCTCTGCCTGCTGGCCGTTAATCGGGCACATTCGTGCACGGGAGCACCCGCCGCAGCCTTTACTTGATCCGTCCATCTCATCGGGGATCTCCCCCGTGGTCTCGTGCCTTCAACTTTGCCCTGCACGAGAAGATGTTCTATGGAGTCGTTTCCACGTCGACTAACATGCCCAAAGAATTTCAGGATACGACTGCGCACTTGAGTGGATAGGCGCTCTTTGATGCCAAGCTCATTAAGGATGGAGGAATTTGTTCGGAAATCGGTCCAGAACACCCCGAGCAGTTTTCTCCAGCACGACATCTCCAGAGTGTCTAGCTTGTGAGTTTCGTTTTGCCGTAGGGTCCATGTTTCGGCGGCGTACAGGAATATGGGAAACACCAACGATTTTACAAGCTTTTGTTATGTTTCTGTTTTTCCATATTTTCTTGAGCTTGTCCATTGCACTTCTGCTCATAGCCATTCGTCTCTTGACTTCATCTATGCAGCCCCCTTGATTTGAGATGAGAGTCCCAAGGTAGATGTAAGATTGTACAACGTCACAGTTTGCTATCATAGTTCTGTTCTGCAAGTTATTGTTCGCTCTGTCGACAATCATCATCTTGGTTTTATTGCGATTTATCTTCAAACCAAATTCTAGGCTGACACGTTCCATTTTCAGGAGAAGTTCTTCCATGCGGCTACTACTTGTGGCAAAAAGAGTAGTGTCATCTGCATATCGTAGATTGGCAATTTTGTATCCACCTATGGTTACACCGTCCGTCCAGTTCTCAAGGGTTATACGCATAATTATCTCCGTGTACGTATTGAACAGAAGAGGGGAGATTATGCATCCTTGTCTGACTCCAGCGCTGGGGTGAAAGCTATCTGAGAAGACTTCATCTGTTTTTACAGACGCAGTTCCGTCTTCGTAGAGGTGTCTAAGCAAATGCACAAGATGTTTGGGTGTACCCATTTGCAATAAGGTGTCCCACAGTTTAGGCCATTTCACCGAATCGAATGCTTTCGAAAAGTCAACAAAGCAGATGTACGTTGGCTTGTTGAACTCTCGAGACTTCTCGATGATCTGGCGGACAATTAGAATCTGCTCTCGGGTTCCTATACCTTTTATAAATCCTGCCTGTCCTGGTGCTATTTCCTTAGATAGGAAGCTTTTTAGCCGTTCATTAAGGATGTGTTACATGATCTTACTGGCATGGGATATGAGTGCAATTAGACGGTAGTTGTTGCATTTCTTTCTTGAGCCCTTTTTAAGGCCTTTTCATTAGAAATAGTAGATTTTAAATCAGTTGCCTAGATATTTGGTGCTACAATACAAGCAATTAGGCATTCATAGTGTTATATATGTACATTCAGAAAGTAACGAATGTCAAATAAAACTCTTTCATAAAAATGCATAAAATAAATATGGTAAAATAAGTATGGTAGATACAGTTACAATGGAAATTGCAATGGGCACACTGAACTGGAGAAATGTGGTCCTTTCCGAGTCAAGACCACAGTGAATACTGGTGTGAAATAGAGGTACTTTTTCACAGGATAAGGACGCCAACGAGCAACGGGTCGCCTAATATTAAGTGATTACCGCCGCTCATGAATATCCACAACACCAGAATAACCGTAGATGTGCTGCCGGCCTCAAAGGAGTTTTTTCTTAAAGGTCAATTCAAGTTCCAAATCGTATCGTTTTGGGAATACCGTTAAAACAGATCATTCCACAAGGCAGACCAGCGCGAGTTACGTATAAAGGCGGTGTGGAATTTAGATCTCTGTAGTGTTAAGCCATGACAAAGCTCAGCGGCAGGAATTGTTCCAAACAATTCTTTGGAGTCAATCGAAAACCCCATGGTAAAGGCGGTAAAAAATACAAAGGGACCTGACTTCGCAAGGCCAGAACGACAAGTCGATCAGTAAGAGCTCGGCCGTCGATGATTCGAGTCGTTCTACGTTATATGTGGTCAAATGGAATAAGGTGGTATTTGGGCGCTGCAGCCCAAAGATGCGAACAGTGCTCTACGTGAGGCCGAACCCCCGTCCCGTCCTTTGCTTCTGTAGCTCTTCTAATTGTTGTGGATGTTGATATGTAATATTAGATGAACCTCTTACTCGTTTGCATGTAGTTTTTAATATAATACATTTTTAACTTTACTGACAATGTGTTTCAACTAAATTTGTGTAGTTTTCAATGTAATTAAAAAAAAGTTTGACATGAAAGTTATTGTGATCGTGTAATTTGTATTATTTGTATGCTCTGTTGCGGATTGCATATCGTTTTTTTGACATATAGTTATATATATTAGATTGTTAGAATATTCACTGTTTCAACAAAATGGCTGAGATATTAAAGGATTGGCTTTCACAAACTTTGGAAAGACCAGTTACATGGGAAGCAGAAGAATTTGGAAATATGATGAAGAATGGACATGTCATTGCAACAGTCTTAAGATGTTACCACGTTATTAACGACGAGAAACATTACATAATAAGAGCTAGTAATGAAGAGGCTGACATAAAAAATAATTGGAAATATTTGAGAGAATGGTTAAAAGAGGTGGAAGTAAACTTAACTGAAGAAGATTTAAATTACATTATGATCGGAAAAGGTTCGTCATTGCTTCGTTTATTTTACCAGCTTTTTCTTCATTTAGATAAGCGCGACCGTATTAACTTTATTAAACGGGAAAGAAAAATGGTATCAAATTTGGTAGAAAAATTAGAGAATAGATTTACCGTTAATAAAGTTACTGAAGAACGAGAGCCGTTTGTTGATTATCTGTCAAAACCATTACTAGACGAAAGACAATTCATAGAATGGCAAAAACAAAAAGCCAAGGAGATAAAAGAATCATTTGACTATCTTCATCACAAATATTCTAAAATAATTGGTAAAATAGAAGAATCCAAAGCTCAAAGGCCTTTGGTTAAAAACGAATTACTACACCAAGTTCCAAAGGAAAATGCAGATATAGATAAATTTGAACGGCAACATCCTTGTAAATATCATAATTATACCTATGAGGAATTAATGGAACTGGAGGATAAAGCTTTGCAAAGAAAGAAGTTACTCGTTGATTCTGAATGGGCAAACGATTATATGAGTAATCTGTTTCAAAGAATCCGAAAACGATCGGATTCCGAAGAATTTCAAAGACAAATTGGAAGTGCCCTAAGTAATTCCCTATGGTACACATGCGTTGCTGAAGAAGAAAATAAGGCGGACTTGGAATTAGCTAAAAAGGTCATGAAGTTATCACAATTTGAGAAGCAAATGTGCACGCAAATTATGGAAACGAAGCAACAGGCACGGAATTTGGTTAAAAATCGTATACAAGGTGAAATAGAGTATACTGAACAAAGAGAGCAACAATTGAACATATTTTTTGATAATCTCAAAGATAAAATAGATTCGGGCGATGTAGAAATTGATTTTGAACAAAAGAGACAAAACCAGTTGCACAAAAGATTATTTACTGAAAAAATGAAGCGAAAAAGACAAATTTACTATGACATATGCTACGAGACACTTCTATCGCTTGTTGAATATGCGGTCAAATTCGGATACTTTAAAAAAATAATGGAGGGTGATGTACCTCAACATTTTATTCATGAATGGAAATGTTTATTTTTTAAGCAACAGCCTATTTTTGATGTACTTGTTCCGACTGAAGAAATATTAAAATTAAGAGATGCTGAAGAGACGTCCTCTTTTACATTTGACGAAATTATATATGCAGAACGTGACAGACAGCAGGCGTTAAATGATTGTGAGTTGCAGGAATATATTGATTACTTATACCCATGGAATTTAGACCTTTTAATACCGAATTACGACGCTGACACAGAAGAGAAAAAAGTTGAGAGATTTGGACTTCACATACTGGGTCATGCCATATACACTTTATTAGAATTGAAGTATCCGTACCCATCGAAAAGGTTGCCGGCCGAATTACCAGAATACTTAACTAGAGTTCTCTTGCGTGGTTTGCCAGACAAGTCTTTGAGTAACATTTTAGAAACGCTGTTAATATTTCAGAATATACGTGTAGTCCGTCTTGAATCTGTCATTAATTATTGCTTAAAAGAATATCAAACTGATATGATTGGAAGATCTGAAATCGTATTGCCATATGACACTTTTTTAGCTGCTGCACAAGAGGAGGAAACCAAAGAGATTATTAAGTCGATGAAATCTGAAGAAGATATGATAGCAAAAAGTCGTGATATCAATGCTTCAGGTCTTCTACTTTCGCCTTTGCCTAATTCTAAACAAACACAAACACCAAAATCTCTTCCCGAAGATGATATTACAATGTCAGCTGCTGCAAGTCTTGGTAAATACGCATACGACGCCCTCTCTGTTGGAGAGCCCTTAACTGATTACTTATTAGCAGCAATGATTGTTGAGTATCTTAAAAATCAAAAGGATATTCTAGGATTTGTTATCATCAACTATCCCAATACGTATCTTCAGGTTCAAGTACTAGAAGAAGCGTTTGCTGGTTTTAGGCCACCTGATATAGAAGAATTGAATGATACTGATGACGTGCTTTTAGAAGAAAGTATATTAAAACATCGAACAAAAGAAATAGACCCTTATAAAGAACTAAGGATTTCTAAAATAGTCAATAATCCCCATAAGAAAAGGTTTGATAAACCATTTGAAACTTATTTTACGTCGTACATAAATCTTAAGCAGACTAGTGATATTTCCGAGGAATTGGTAATATGGGAACTTACTCAAGATAACTCGGATATTATAGACAGATTTTACGCAATATTGGGAATAAATTACAGTTTATTTTATGAGGTAGTCGATAAAGATTTAATAGCTCAAATCTGCAAATTTGTTATTGGAGATTTTAGCATCCCAATAAAATCATTTGAAGAATTATTTGACGAAAATATTTTAAACCAAGTTGAATTTCCTAATTCTGAGGTAAAGCGTATAAGTTCAAAAATAGTTAAATCTGATGTCGTCAATAGCAAATCAAAAGAAAAAGTACGAAGAAACTCTAAAATTAGTCGAACTACAATAGAAACAGAACTAGAAATCATTAAGGCGCCTCTTTCTTTTGGAGATGTGGAACAAAATCGCATCAAGACGTTAGAAAGTATGATAGCGCAAGAAAATAAGAGCAAGTCTTTCCAGAGCGTTGAGAAAGTCAAAGTTTTACCGGGAGAGGAGGATTGGATGTATGGAGTTTTGCCAATAACAGAACCGCTAGGTGTATCTTTAGCTAGTTATTGGGAGGAATTTGAAAAGTCATATATTGAAAGTATACAACAATTGTTTTTTGCTAAACGACTACAAATGAATTATGTTATACCGTACACTCGATTTTTGAAAGACAAAATGATTCAAATTATAACCCTGCCATCGGATAAACAAAATTTAGTGACTGAATTCCAAAATAAATATAATGAATTTGAAAACGACTGGAGACCAATTAACGTAGCAAAAAATGAATGGCACTGTCGGGTGAAAGAGTTGCAGAACAAATTGTACAAAATCTGCGATCAAAGAAAAGTATTCGCTCAACAAAAGAGGCATGCCTTAATATGTGATAACTGGACTATTGAAGAACTCACTATTTTAGCTAATACGTATATATCTTTAATGCAAATGGAATTAAACAGGTATGTCTATAAAGTTGACATATTATCTCATTAAATTTATATCTTTATTTATATGTAAAATTGTGCGTAGATTGTATGATTCATAGTCATTCTAATATCTAATCTTTAGTGCAATAAATCGGTATACGAGTCTCTACTCCAACGCATGGGTGTTGACTTTTATAGGTCAAGGAACATGTCGTCCTGTGTATAAGAAGAACCAATCGCCTTCTTCTCTTCATCTACTTTTTTAATTTTACACACAATTGGTTTAAAATGTTAAAATTTTAAATTATTTTTTTTGTACGGTTAAGTGGTATTAAGTAATAATTAAGATCAGAAGTAGTAATTAAGATCAGGCTATTAATGACTATGTTAATACGCTAGCTTTAATGTCATTTTCAGATCAATCATGACGTTTCAAATACTTAACGATTTTTATTATACTATGCTTAGAGGGTCGCCTCCGTCTGACAGGCTTTTATCTAAAGATTTAACAAAGATATACAGAGAAATGGAGAGCTCGCATTCTAATAAAAAAGGTGGCGATGAAAAGTTATATAAAAATTTAAAAGCTGTCTTTCAAGACTTATTCATAAAGAGCATTGAATTTGATTTTGACAACAATCCATTTAATTTTATTATTGAAAACAATGTTAAATTTGCCATAAAAATTGTAAAAGACTTAGGTGAATCTTTCCGATCTCTTATTAGTAAGGAATATAGCGAAAAAGCTAAAATAACACCAACGAAGAAAAAGGATGGAAATAGCTCGACAGAGTCATGTAATCATGAAGAGATTTTAAAAGAAAATTCTTTAAAATGCTTAGAAGAATGGCCTGCTGGTGTTAATGGAGAAATGTTACGTTTTAATTTACGAATTTTAGCCTTGCAACGTAAATGCTACGCCGATATGAAGCTCTTTAGTGATCAAGTACTAAAGACTTTCATAGAGATACAAAACGATATAAATACTTATTATACTAATGAGATTATCGCTGTGGATAGATTGTGTAAGTATTTCCATATGGCTATAGAAAAAAGAATGAAAATTCCAGAAACATTACTACTTGAATTTGACACTTTAATAATAGACAATAATATTCACCTGTTTGCGCCATCGGTGGAAAATATAGTTCCGGAAAGTAAGTCTGAAATTAAACAATACTCAAATTTCAAAACCAATCAGCTGGCGCGTTTGCGATCACAATTTAAACTGGTCGCACCGAATGGCATTATTTTGCATAAAGCTTTTATTTATTTAATACAAGATTTTATTATTTTTGGGAAAGAAAGTCGGGAAGGTCCTTTATTTCCCGATGTGTGGAAAAATATTGATCCCGAACAAGTTCAGAAGTTGGTGTTTTCCTTATTTGGAGAAACAGCTTACGTCGATTGGAGAGAGTTTCTTATTTACTGTCTCCAAATTAGTTTTCCATCTATAGAAGAATTATTGGAATCTCGGAAAAAATTTCGTTGCAATGATTTAGATTCTACGGAGCTGATATCAAGAGATAATTTTATCAGCGAAGAACTATGGTTTGATAAAGATTTTATAACTGGAAATAAGCAAGATTTATTAAAATTAAATTTGATTAAACATTTCTTGTTTGAATTATACGAAACTGAACAGGATATGATGAATTATTCCGCATTTTTGGTAGTCTTTTGTAAGAATATCGATCCGATCAAAGGTTTTATTGCTGCACTGTCTATGGCAATAGGAAAACAAATATGTTACTCTCTAAATGAATGCGGCGATATTGTGACTTATCTAATAAACGCCAAGAAATATAAAGACGAATGCTTAGCGTGCGCCTTAAAGTGCACTGAGCAATTCATAAATAAACTAATTCAAAAAGTTGTAAGTACATGTGAAGGTACTACGGTTGAAGAGGTAAAGTACACTGAATCGTTACCCGAAGAAAAGAAAGGCAAAAAGAGAAAAACTACTAAAGCTAAGAAAGTTGAAGGCAATCAAAGCGGGAGATCAGACAATTCCCAAAAACGGGCTTCTCAATATAAAATGTTTCCTTCCATTGTTGTTTCACAGGCAGCATTGGTGTGTCCTCCGTGTGAAAAGCCAGTGGAAAAACCGAAAGAGCCCGAAAAGGAATCCGTTGTTAAGCCAGTAGAAGAGCCGCAAATTCCATACAGGGATCCTAATTTATGTTTAGAGGTTAGCCAATCAGTTATTTGGAACGTTTTGAAAATTTGTCTGCCTTGGCATTTTCAGATATTACCGGAAACAACAGAATCTTTATACGTTGGACAAGTTCAAGAAGTATTGAGACGTTTAGAAATGGACACAGATAATAAAGATATTTATGTTTGTAAGTTAGTTGCCGATCCAAAATTTTGTAAATTACTGCATAAAGTTAAAAAATTTACCGCTGTCAATCTGTTAGAACAAGTTATTACTATGATTTAGAGAAATTTGATTTATTATTGTCACTCTTGTTATTTTTGTTTTAATTTACTATAATTAAAGACATGAACTCGTTATATTAGTTTTAATTATTGTATTATATGACTATTAAATATCGAGCTACGTAGGTTATGTAGCTTAGTCAAAATCGCAAGATATAATATTAACTTTGGGGTAGATAAAACAAGAATATCTTTCTCTAAATTCTGTTTTGTCTCAATTGTTCTATTTCTTACTCGACACAGCACCAGCAAAAAAGTTCCACATATTATAGGCGGCACTCGCAGCCTTCCAGATTTAATTGAATAGTTCGTTGTCTTTGATGAAGGTCTGGTCCATTCGACATAGCGATGTGCAAAATATTACTGAATGTTACAAACGATTTTTTTTTATGGTTTTGAGGATTTTGATGTTTACATTCTGTTAATTGTAACAAAATTGGTGTAGAAATATTATAACATTAGTATATAAGA
>DWTW01002729.1:0-10686 GCA_018246275.1 Papilio slateri
TTTTATCAGTGGTTGTTACGTACCTGATAAAGTTAAAAGGGATTTGTTTTTTTTAATGGTAGATGGGTGGTAAACGAGCAAGCGGGTCACCTGATGTTAAGTGACCGCTACCATAGGCATCCGCAACAAACAAATGAGTCGCAGATGCGTTGCCTACCTTTAATAGACAGAAAAAGGATATTTCCTTCTGCTATTCATACCCTCCCTGTCCAATCCTCTTCCCCTTTCCATCCTATCTTTCTATCAGAAAAGAATGGGACATGGAAGAGGGTGAAATTGGGCCTCCGGCACCTCACTTGTCAGACGAAACGCAGAATATTTTTACTTCACGCCTGTCTTCTGTGAGGTCGTGGTATTGCACCGGTCGAGCCGGCCCACTCGTGCAACAGATGCTGTTGTTGCGGGCTCTACCACTGTTAGATATAATTAGATAAAATACTGGTTATGTTGTGACGTGTGCCTGTTACAGTTTGATAATTAAGCCCAACGAGCGGTGCGAGGTGAAGGCCAACCTGGAGGTGAAGGGCAAGAACTACACCAGCGGCCGCGACATGTGCGTGCAGGACTCCTGTGAGTTGAAACATCGTATTTAAGCAACTTCTTAGAGGAAAAGTAACTTAACTTCAAAAATATTCACATTCCTTTATGTACTAGGAGATCTGCTATCGTGTCTGTGACAAACGAGCTAGCGGTACACCGCCGGACCTAAACTACCTTTAAAAACATAATGACATATTTGGTAACATTAGCACTTGTAGCATCGGTTTATATGTAAATACGAAAGTAACAAGCGACCTTTGCTTTTCGCTCTAAGTTATGTTCGTAACTTCTAAGTTAATGTATGTACTTCAGACTGTTCAGCTTTTATAGAATACGAATATTACATTTTCAACATAATAGAAAGAGCATTAAATTATTTTCAGCCGGTGTCGAGTTTGCAGGTGACACAGACCGACGGATTTATCCTTTCACAGCGGTCATGTGATTTATTCTGTAGACGCCTTATTTTCAGAGCAGGCTCTGACGGTGTAATCCGAATAGCACACAGTGCTACACGCGCGCTGGCAAAGTGCGACAGCTCGGTTTAGTCCCTTAGGATACTAACGTATTCGTATGCTGTATACTCGCTGACATTATGTGCTTTGTAGTTACAGTGGCGTGGCCATAATATTCTGAATTTGAAATTTGATAAATAAATGAATAAAATAAAAAAGCTTCTGCTAGCAGTCTTCAGTTGCTTTTCCCTTAGTTAATTAAATTCTTACATCATGTTAAACAATGTTTTGTATTAAATGATTTCTTATATTTACGCGAATAACACATTGAAATTGAACTAATTTTATCGCGTTTATTTATTTTTTATGTTTCCGACGTTTCGATCCTGTGATTGATAAAATTAAATTCCAAACCAAGCAAACGACTTCAAGATCTCAAGATACTGTGAGCACATTCTGCATAGATCGGATAAATAATAGGATATCTCGCTAGCAACTTTGACATCGGGTCGTCAGACATCTCAGTCCATGACCATAAGTGCTGTAAAGTACTCGGAACGTTGGGAACATAAACAAAAAATAACGCGATAACATTTGTAAAATTAGTTTGATTTCAAGTAATTCTATTTATTAAAAATACATTTGAAGTATTCGTTGCTAAGCGAATGACTTTTATCCGTTTAAGAAATGGAAATTTTCATAATAGCATTAAGAATTCTTTGTAAACAAAGACGCTCCGAAAGACCTGGTCGCAGTTTTAACGCCCCTAAATGGACTCCTGGAGGTGTAATTTAGTGCTAAGGAGCAAGTCTAGCGTTTAAACTGCTCTCCCGTCTGAATTTTAAGACTCGGCCGGATGAGTTATGCGTCCGAGGTGGGCGGCGGTGCATTAAGCGAAGTTATCGCGCGACGTCATACGCTGTGCCGTTTGTGACGCTGATATGTTTGCAGAAAAGTTTCTTTCCATGTCTTAATACCTATCGTATTTGAATGAAATAAGACTGTTGGAGTATCAATTAATGCAGATCAAACGTCAAATTAATAGGAAATAAATGTAAAACATTATACATAGTGAGACTCATGAAATAGTTGTGATATTTCTAAATGTTATTCCGTAAGAACTTTCGAGAATATTTTTATTTTTTTTCGTTAACTTCAGCCAGTAAAGTTTAAACTTAACTCATCCCAACTCTGTTCGCATCTCACTCGGAGCTGTCTACCCGGTAATTATTTAGAGTGTGAAGTTTTACGCGAGACCAACTCGAGCGGCGGTGCATTATGAAAATGGCTCTAGACCTACCCCCAGTCCCTCCCGCTGCATCCCTCCCCAAACCCCTCTTTTTCAGGCTAAGTAATTGTTCTATATTGGGCATCTCTTAAACAGAAATTTTGTATTGGTATGGAATTAAATTAATAAGCTGTGAGCACCGACAGTGTTTCCTATTGTTTTAATCTTGACGTGAAAACGTTACGATGCCGCCATTTTGATTTGAAAAGTTATGCAATCATACATATCATATACATCAATGTCTACTTGGACTGAGTCTTTAGACAACTGGCCAAAATCACATGAAATTAGTACACGGTGTGGTTTTACACGACTCTTTATAAACAATTATTAAAATTTAATATTTGAAATGGGACCGCCAAATATCGTTTAATAACGAGCCCTATTTTTATACAATAAACAACAGCGACGCGGGTCGCGACCGCGAATTAATCGCACTCACCCTGAAGAAGGACCTCCGACAGGTCCTAAAGTTGTCGGTACCAACACCGAAGTATTGGAACTAAGTTAAGCCGTTTAATTTAATTAATTACATATTTTCATACGTTTGAAAGACCCTTATATTTCCTTTTCTGGACCTCAATAAAAAAAATCTACTGTGTCCGTACCTCACTTAAAACAGCCGAATTCTGATTTTAAGGATGTCATAATTCAAATTTTGTACTAAAGTTAAAACGATAATTAATTTTATTTATCCTATTTGCAAAATATTATTTACTAATTAACTAATCTGTAGGATTATTGTTGCCAGCTTGATATTATTATATTACCGTGAACATGATATCTTCGTGAGCAGTATCGCATGCCGTGGTCACATTTCAATTTACTTTAGCCGTCCGTTGCGAAGCGCTTTCTAAATTAGCGGACGACAAAGCGACGCGAATCCAAGCCGACAGCGCCATTCCAATCCTGCTAATGGCGGCTCTGACTTAACTATTTCATCGCGACTTATGGTTTTAAAAACGGAGCTTCGTCGGAGTTAACGTCCACCGCTTTTAAGGATATTTCAATAAATTTTAAATACCTTTTCGCCGATTGGCCTATGCCTATGAAATCACAATGTGTAGGCGTCGAAATTATTCCTAGTTACAGTTGCAGATTGAAAAAGTGGAATGAGCCAATCCGAATAGTTAGCCGAGTGAGTGTGTTAAAGTCAAAAAAATAAATTTTTGACAATTATGGAGCAGTTGTGACATAGTATTGTTTATTTTATTCTAGTTGACTTAAACGATTTAATAAGCCACTACCTTCAGTTCTTAACAGAAGAGAAATACGACAGCTTTATAACACCTTTAGCCTGCTGGGTAATATTTCAGGAGACCAAGGATGGGGTATTCCTCTTACAATTTTCTTCTACTTTACCTTACTCTCTCTTCTCACCCACAAAAAGACTCGCAACAGAGTTGATTTGATTTTTTTGGGTTGCAGTGATTTGTTACGCCTTTGTCTACCGTAAAAAAGCACACGAGGATATTTAATAACTGGGGCCTAGTTGTAGTCCTAGGGAATAGGATTTGACGGAGGAGGGAAAAGATAGGGGAAGGAAATATATTTTTTTCTGTTTAGGGGGCAAACTTCTTCTGTCCATCAAAGGTAGGCAACGCATCTGCAACTAGTTAGCTTGTTGTGGATGCCTATGGGTAGCGGTCACTATCAGTTGACCGCTTGCTCGCTTCTCACCTTCTTTCATAAAAAAAACTCTAAGCTGTTTAAACAAATTAGCAATTATTTATTTCCATAGAATTCTTCAGCTAAGTTTTAATGCTAATTCAAACGATCAAATGGTATTTGATGCGCGATAAAACAAATTCATGTAATTTGAATTCGACCAATTGACCCGTTACAGTTAAGACGGATTAAAAGTTAGTTAAGTTAGAGGGTTGGATTGGTCGAGCTACCAGGCGATAGACGGGGTGGTCAGTGTGTAATCGGGCGGGCCTTATCTGCCAGGCGCGGGCTAATCGTCCGCCGGCCGGCGATTACCTAAGCCGCTCCGGGCCCCTGGTGCCCGCATTATGCAGGCACGACTTGCCCGCGGCGGTACAATCGCATGATGACTGACAGAAACCGCCAAAAATATGATAATTTAAACGTTATGTGTTGTGAAATTAGTGAACAATTGTGTACAGATTATTTCTCCACCTGAGAGGTATTTATACAGTTATTATGATGATAACACATACATCAGCAATAGTATCATTTTTATGACAAATGGAGTTCTTTTTTCTTTCATTTTAAACTAAATAAAAAGGTTACTTTTATTTTGAAAGTTTTCGCAACGTTGGCGAAGAATGAAATATATTTAACTGCGATATTTAAATTTGACTTAACATCGATAAAAGTGCCACTGAACAAGATTTGAACTCGGGCACCTTGCCCTGCGTGTACAGTAATGCGGTGCGAAAAGTCAGATAGCGGCCAGTGTGCCACCTGGGCGATAACTCATCGGCGTGATGCAAATGCAGGCATTATCAGCGCGCCCCAGCCCCAATCGGGGCCGACCGCAGCCGCGCCGTCGCATATGCAAATGCTTTGTTTATTAAAATTAAATAAATACTCCATCGACATGCATGGACGCATGCATGGATACATTCGACGCCATTTTGAATTGAATTACGTTTCGACATATAAATTGCATTGACAGATATTATAGCGAAATCATTCAGTAAAATCATCGAACTGAAAACAAAGTATGTCAAGGAGAGCATTTTTGTTCCTTAAACGTAGAAGATGAAAAGGCTTAAAGAACATCTTGTGACTAAAGAAAATATGGTAAAATTGACGACCGTTGTCGTTGACTAATCAATAATTGTTGTACGAAGGGGCCGTCCGTCCGACAGCACATAAGACAGGCATGAAATAGAAGCGTACTGCATTTAGTCAGGTGAGTGAGGTACCGGAGGCCTAATTAGATGGAGGAGGGGATGGATGGGAAAAGGAAACATCCTTTTTCCTGTTTATCTCCTCCTATATACTGTGTTAAAGGTAAGCAACGCATCTGCAGTTCCTCTGGTTTTGTAGATGTTCAAGGGCGTCGGTGATCACTTATTATCAGGTGACCAGCAGCTAGTTTCCCCCTTATGATATAAAAAAAGATACCTATGGGCAGCCGTCACTTAATGACAGGTGAACCGCTTACTCGATTGCCATATTCTTCTATAAACAATGTACAAAATGTTGTAGGTATACCCTAGAGTAAGGTTTAAGGTCATTCAAGTTTTCTTTCATATTCAATTTATAAATGTAAGATAAGAAAACCGAAAGAGTTATTTTTTAGCAATAGAAATCCGCATTGTCCTAGAACACTTTCTGATATGGCGTCGTAGACTCGCGTTCAGTTTTGCAATCTAGATATACGGGCCAGTTAAGATGTGCATCTAAATAACCCGCTCCGGCGCCTAACTTTAGATTACTTGCGCCAACTTTGCCGACCTCCCAGAAGGCGGCGGGTCCTCTTGGAAAAATTCTCTACCGAGGAGCACCTATTTGGGCCGGATTCGAATTTACTGCCCAAGTTGGATGGCGTGCGCATGTTGGGAATTACTCGGTAATCATGCAGAATGTACCGGCAAAGTGGTACGCCGGCAACCCGGAATTGTCTCAGGGATAGTTTAGCAAAAACAAGAGTTTAACAGGGACCCGAAAACTTGCTTGAAAAAATATTAGATGTCATATACATAAATAAGCTTTTACGTCATTCTAACACATATGTGAACTGATACAGACATAGCACTCGCTATCCGTTTGGAACCGATAGAGGTAGACCACCACACACGCCCCGGGTTCCAGGGCCCAGGATCCCTGTCCCACCATTCCCTCGACCTAAATAGACAAAGCTAGAAATCGCTATCGTGAATTAGACATACTACACACTATTATACTTAAGAATCGGATTATGAAGTAAAAAAAACTGTTTCAATGTGCAAAGTGTTATGGCGTAAGCTACCTGTCGTAATATTGATCTTCTTTGTGATCCGTTAAATTGATAACTATTAAGCAGGTCGAGACCCTTCTTTAAAGAAAAACACCGACTCGACTCCCGCTCCTAACTTGTAGGGTTGATATCAGCGTTACAAATTCATCGTCGGGCACACTCGGAGCGGCCGGTGGGGTGTCCCCAGGGCACGGACGATAGACTATACATTTATAAAAAGCGCCACCTATTGTAACTTTTTGAAATTATGCGTTGGATTGTTCCATTGGGTGCCAAAATGGTTGGGTTATCCAAAAGGCAATGGAACTAAACCGTGGAATCGTGCACTGCACCACACACATCCTCATGTACGATAACATATAGAGAAATACGAATTTACTAAGAAATAATTATAATTCACGAAAATTAATGACGTAATCACTAAGACGGGAATAAGAGGTGCCTACCTCGTGAACAATAAGAAATAAGTTTGTTGTTCCGGGTTTGTTGTTTTGTCTAGACAAAACTCAATTCAAGATAAAATCGAGGTATAAGTAAATAGTTAAGTTGAAAAATAATAAAAGTTAACAAAAATCTTAAGTAACTGACGCGCTACTTTCTGTGCTACAATCAGTAACTGTCATTCAGACAATTTATCCAGTTTTTACTGTAGTTTTTATACGACAGTGTTATCTTAAACATGACCTTGTTTGAGTTAAACAAATCAATACAAATCATTATTATAGAGGTTTTTATTTTTAACGAAAGTGTATTAAATTAGTTTTAACACACGCAATTGCTTATCGAGATTGTCGAGTTGGAGTTCTCTTTTACGATGAGCTATCTTTTTAAACCAATCGAAGTAGTTAGAGACATAAAAATATTAAGGGGTTAATATGAATGAAAAAATACCGCTTATTCCTTAACTAAAAAAGAAAGACGTCCCTTCTTTCAGAGTTTACTCACACACATAGTCAAGGATACACAAACACCAGTTCTAGTTCGATTGTCTCGTTATACCTTATTAATGGTGACGAGTGTCTAACGTAACATAAAATACTATCTCTTATTATCTTGCTCCAAAACAGGAGACTTAGTAATTTTTACCCAATTTCATAGTACGAATCACATAAAATATTATTCGAGATAATTTAATAGTTTTGTAACGAGCCAGCAAGAATACAAACGAAGTACCTGAGAGTAAAACCAGCGGCGCCCCGGCCTGGGATATCTCAGGTGTAGCCTCCCGTCGCATAAATACCCCGACCCGCCCTTTTTAATATACCCGAGATTTGCAATAACACCTCTGACGTACAGAGCTCCGAGTCGAATAAAATAAGGGATATCTCTTCGCAATATAAGTGGCGCGGGAATACATTAATCAAAGCCTAGAGCCGGCTTGCGACGGATTTTTCGGTACTCGGATATTACGAGTCTCTAACTTATGGTGTCTCGGTACTTTGATATTGCGCTCCATGAATGCCTTAGATTATTATGTTTCCTTTCCGCCTGTCGACTCCGTTTGTATTTATAGCTCGATAGTAATACGGGTGTACTCGGCGACGTTACAAGGATATGTTAAAAAAACACCGAGCCATTGGGTGGTCGGTCTCCGAGACTCCGGATCAAATCTCTCAGGGCACATACTTGTTCCATCTGCTCTAATATAGAAAAATGTAAGGTAATCCAACCACCCACCACACGCACAAATGAGCTCTAATAAAAAAGGTATTATGCGTTGACGATCATATCAAAATTTACAATACAACTTTATTCTATGGTGTATCGAAAATTGATACAATATTTTAAGGAAAACTAAATCCAAAAAGAGAAAAACAAAGTTAAACTTCAAAAAACAATTCCACAAGATACCGCAGTGCACTCAGGATAACTTAACATACAACTTAAGTATTCTCTTTTCTATATAAACGCGGTTATTTTTCACAACCCTTGACCGTCCCGAGGGAAGGGCGGGATGGACCCCACATCCTGAAACCCGAGACGTCGGTGACCACCGCGGGAGATAGCCTTATCTTAACTGCGACCCCCGCTCCCCCGGCCCCCGCAGCCCCCGCCAACGAACTGACCCCACGATTCCTACTAGATGCGAAACGGGCGATTTACGTGGACTTAGGTAACCACACGAACACGTAACGACAGTTTGTTGTTTTGATGTAATTGTTGTCGGCTCCTACAATAACAATCTCGTGTTATTGTGGTGTACCTTCATTTCTATGTTATAACTTGAGTTTTGTATCATCGAAAACCCGAATATATGTATAAGGGGCTCTAAAGGGCTTAGAGGTCTTTAGCTAGGAAGTCTGTTATAAAAAGTAGTCATTTAGTGCGACGACTACATTGGCGAACCTAGCTCTTACCCCAATTGGTACAAAATACTTGAAAGTGATCCACGTAACGTAATCCCAACCACAAATAGATTAGTCTCAAGAGTCAAAGTCAATATTTCCCGAGCGTAACCCTTTAATATCTCCCGCCAACACAATCGTCCTATGCAAACGTAAGGTATACGATAACCCGGGTAATCTGCGCCGGGAAGAGAACCCGCGCCCCCGCAAACAACAACCCTTCCCGCAAACTCCGCGCTCCGCCTATCGGGTGACAAGTATTAATTAACCAAGCTAATGACAAACTTTTGTTTAAATCAATATTCCATCAAAGGACGACTTCGAAAGACAAGACGAGATCATTCGCCTACCACCAAAGATCAATATGATACATTTAGATTAGAACAAAGTTTTAAAAATCCCTTATTTTCGTTGTCATATCTACAGATCCCATTTGTTCTGTCTTCAGCACTGTGCTTGAATAAATGCTCCTCAATAAAGTCAACATTATATTGATTTAATTTCGTTAAGGTAACATACAGCTAGCTCTATCTCTCTGTCATTCGATGCAACGTCTCCTCTCTCTTCTGCTCTATTTCCTCTTCACTCTATTTCCGGCAAATCCGAATTTCCTGTGGGTACGGTACGACTACGAGCGGGCATTAAATGTCGCGGACTAAAAACGGACGCGCGCGGGTACTCCGGAAATGTTTCCAGTCCTCTCCTCTAGGGCTGCTTGCGATGGACTATTCTAAATCTAGTATTTGTTTTAATGGCAAGCGCTAAGATGAACAGAATATTGACCCGACTCCTGGCTAACTTGGCTCTGATTTGGTCCACTGCCGGACTATAATTACTTAAGGCGTATCTACTCGTATTAGGCAAATGGTACGTGATTTAGCACCAAATTTTGATGACGGATTGAATAACTAACTAATTGCGTTGTATTACTTTTATTTCCACATAAAATTACGTACGTGGTCTCGGTGAAAGTTTTAACTTAAGAGACAAGTTTAATTACCCGCACTTTTAAAGAATAATAGATCAATAAAATATTATTATTACGATTCAATTTGTAATCAAATTGTCGTAATTTTGTATGTTAACCTAAATTAAATGGAATTTAAACCGAACTCACGCCAAGAAGAAAAAAAACGTTTTTCAACCCTGACCGCGCACCACCCGCTATAACAGTCCATTTTTAAGGATATTAAAAATGATTAAATGTGACATTTCTTGACCGTTAGCACACACTGCCGTCTTATTAAATCGAAAATGGTGAATCTGAGCCTTGGTCCTGTATCGTTCAGTGACCGACTGGACATGTCTGTCCCAGCATTCGAATTAAGTAAGATATTTAGCATCAAACTATATTCCACGATATAACTAGAGAGCTTTAGAATTTTAAATATGTTTTAAGAGAATAACTCTAACTCTAGCGCAAATTATTTAAGTGGAAAAAGTAAATGTGATATTAGGGTGACAAGCAGAAAATATTTTCGATATTACAAAGAATGCGAAGTGACAAAGGCTGTAGAGCTGTCAAATAAGTACAGTCATGGCCGCAAGTGTCTCTCTGAACGAGTATTTATATTTCGTTGCCAAATAAAAAACCCTCTAACGCTTAATTCGTAGGAGATTCGCTTCCACAGCGTCGCCTTCCAATATTAATAAATTCTCATTCCCAGGATTCGTATGCAATTTGCCCCGACTCCGGCGTGCGGAACTTACGACTCGCCCTACCCTAAATAAACCAAGGAACACCAAGTTTTTCCCAACGTTTTAATGCGGCGAAAACAGCGAAAATTGAGTAATATCTCGTGGGGAGGCCCAGTTATTAGATTAATGGTGGGCAAAGTGGGGAAATAAGACATCCGGATAACTTCGGACGGATCAATAACATTTGCACGGCTGTTGAGAGAGCTCTGCACTGTCTAAATCGTTACTTAAAGAAGGAAAAATTATAATAGGACATTAGGTATCATTAAATGATGACTATTTAACAGTGGTAGAGCCCGCAACAATAACATCTGTTGCACGAATGGGCCGGTTTTAGATAGAAGTCTTTCTGCGTTTCGACTGATGAGTGAGGTGCCGGGGGCTTAAATACTAGTACTTTTTCCAATCCTATTTTTCTAATAAGGA
>DWTW01002730.1:0-10685 GCA_018246275.1 Papilio slateri
GACTGTGATGAGAAACGTCAACGTCAAATAAATTTTAATAGATGAAGTCATTATTTCCACGAATATTTTTGTCTGTGAATTATATTTCCTAATACAAAAATATCAAATTGGTTATTCATTCGTGAAATTTTGTTAATCTTACCAACTTTTAAAATACCTTTGTTTTCTTAGATTTAGTGATTTTCCAATCCACTAAAAATAAAACGAACTTTCAATAAATGATGAAACTTTTGTTTATTTGAAGAAGAGTCATAATTACTTTTTTAGTTTACCTTATAAGCGAATATGATTCTACGGTGCGGTTTATTAATATGTTTTTTAAGTTTCGTCACAACCTCTGAAGATTTTTATAGAGATGGTTGGTTTGCTAGAAGCGGTTCAGAATTAGACAGTATTTATTCCCTATGGCCATCAATGCATAATGCG
The DNA here is from genome assembly GCA_018246275.1 of Papilio slateri. Taxonomy (NCBI): domain Eukaryota; kingdom Metazoa; phylum Arthropoda; class Insecta; order Lepidoptera; family Papilionidae; genus Papilio; species Papilio slateri. Next base: position 427 of record DWTW01002730.1, read on the forward strand.
GCGAGATTAATAAAGCTTAGAAAAAGGGAGACGCAAGAGCAAATAGGTGCAAATGAAGGTGGAGGAAACGATATTAAGATTCAAAACTCAGGAACTAAACAAACACAGGCATTGGACACTGACAATAAACAAATAAGTGTTCGCGATGACATCCCAAATAACACTGCTAATCAAATTGCTCCGAAAGGTTTGTAACAAAAATATTTAAACATTTGTGACATTTTATATTATTGGGTTCTATAAAAGTCTAATAGTAATATATCATCAATACTTTATATTTTACTTGGTAAAACTCTTGAATCCCAGGCTAGGCATTGGGAGAAGAGGAGGAGATGGGGTAAAAGGATGGGGGTCCTTTCCCCCTATACCATTCCCATTGATTAAAAAAAAACAAGGAAAAAGCACAATTTCTGAAAATTGAAAAATAAAATTTCATAAACCTAACTATTAATGCTTGTTTGCTTTAAGAGTGGTTTTTGATGTGAGGTCTCTGTACACTAAACATGCAAGGAGCTTCAGTTGCTCCTTGAAACCTAACCGAAGCATGTTGGTTTTGCGAAAGTTAATATTTCAGTGTCTTTTTTGATATGGAATTAATTTTTTTTTAGATTTCAAAGTTTGTATGGACTCTCGTATAACTAATTAGTTTTAATATATTTATATCATACAATTCAGCTGTACTGTGATTTTATCGGTTTTCAAACTCAATGTATTCAAATAATTAGTCTTATTTTATAAAACTTCAGTATTTCAAAGAACTTATCAAACATAAAACATATATACATAGAGATAAGTGTACTGATTGATAGTGGTTGTATTTCTTTAAAGGGACAGCAAATCATATTTCACACAGTTAACATCTACTTTTTCAGTTAATATCACTCAAAATGAACTACAAAAAAATGATACAAAACCACCACCTCTACTACCAAAGGTGGTAAATACCACTGAACCAAAACACAATGAGACGTCTGCAAGCCAGTTAGATATTAACAATCCAGGAGTATTGAAGAGAGGCCTTATTGTTTTTGGCGGATTTGCTCTGATGGCTTGTGCATATTTCATATTTTATAGGTAAAATTTCTTATTATATCAATTAATAACGAATTAGTAAATATAAATTATAGATGGTAACAAACATTTTGGGGGTAAGCTTGGAACTGTTGATTCTGTTAATTTTATTTCTCTTTGCTTTAAATAAAAATGATACCACATTATGTTTTACCTTTTGGTAGTAAGTAGTAGGTAGTAAGGAAACAGTTAATAAATCTACTACAAAAATAATTGTTTATAACTATTTTTGATTATAAACAATTATTGTTGTAGTAGATTTATTAACTGTTTCCTTTAACATGATTAAAATTAATTAAGTTGAAGATGCTTTAGGTTACATTAATTTCAAACAATTGACTAAATGTCTGTTTTGTCAATATATTGACTTCAAGTTTCATAGCAAATAAATTTAGTCCAATTTAAAGAGTATTACTAATGTGTTTAAATTATTATATGTTGCCCCTATGTCTGTACTTATATTATGTGAAATAAAGATTGGCACACTCATATTTTTAATTGATTTTTTGACAGAAATATGTTAGAATATTATTTTAACTATCTTTCCAACAAAATATTAATTTGAAAAGAAAAATTGAATTTTGTCAGTTTACCTTTGCCTCATTTGTTTTTAATAAGTAGATTACCAACAAAATAATTATTAAATCATAAGGATGCTACACTCCCCCGTTCCCTATATTTTTATTATTTTATGCAAAATCAAATATATAATTTATTTCAAATATTTTTGTAAACAATCAATTCTTCAATTTATTGAAATCCTCAAATAAAAAGTATTGATTTATTTAAATAAATCAATACTTTTTATTATTTAAGGTTAAATGTACCTCATAATCCAACAATCTCCTTTGCAAATATCATTTGTCTTGAATTATTTGTCTCACTTTCTTTATATGCCTGTTTGAATACATATTTATACAAGTGTATTAAAAATTATATTTGATTAAAGAGGTTCACATTTCGATTATGGCATGCTAGATGGACTATGAATAATGTATGCCAAATCTGCCCATTCCAATCATAGTATGAATTACACCCTATATATTAAAAATTTCAGGAGAAGCGGTAAAAACAATGATGCCATCAATTCCCATGGCACCAGTGAAACGAACCAATTTAGGTATGGTGTTCTACAATCAGATGACAGGAGGGACAACATGGAACTATCCAGAATACCATTGACAATGGAGTCTGATGATGATGATGATGAAGACTTGGAGATTTTTGACTTAAAGCAGAAGCAGAAATCATTGTCTTATGTGAATTTGCAAACACAAGAAGATGATATAGTCGCCAATACTATTGATTTTGATAAAGATAACAACCTTTTGTTAGACATAGAAGATAATGCATCGGATACCCTTATAAACTGGTCGAATAATACAAACAAATCTGTTAAATAGTCTTGTAACTCTCTTACTTATATATGAAGCTCTGACAGCTCTTAAATATTCCATTCAGTGCTAAATTTCTTACTTTGTCATAATGAAAAAAAAATACTATCTGGATTACTTAAAATACTTTAAAAGTTAAAATACGAGAGATAAAATACATATTTAAATAGTTAAAAATAATAAACTTCTGATGACGAATGTTTTAAAGTTGCCAGCACACTTGATAAAAACTAACATAGTAAAATTATATAGTATAACTGTATTATTATTTGTACAAAACATATACTGTCTATTTAAATTTATCCATTACATACATCATTTCACTCTATGATTACACAATGAAAATACAAGTAACAGTAATAATTAAAAGGAATATTTTATGAAGCATATATTGTGACACACATTTTACGAAATGGGATTTTTTGTGTGAATTTAAAGACAAGAATAGCATGCATTATTACATTTATTCAGGTGTATTTTAGTGCCATAAAGAAAATTTGCAAGATTACAAAAAAAATAAAATAAGTATCCATTCAGCAAAATTTCAAAATTATTTTTGTACAAATTTGAACAAAGCATAAAAAAACATATAAGGTAAGGGTTTAAGTATAAAGGTTTACATACAAACACTATTATTCAAATGACATATTGAAAATTAAATGTATCTCATATCTTTATAATATTTCAAATATCCAAAGTATCAATTATTGAAACAAGTGTGGATGAATAATTTCAAATAAATGTAATTTTTATTTTTGTAATTATTTATCGAACAAGTAAAAATTTTATTGTTAGACAAATAGAAGAAACAGTCAAGCTATAAGTATTACTAAAATATTATTGTATAGTTTCATAGAAAAACAAAGTGCCGGTATATATCCCATCTTCATGCATATGAACTGACTAAGGCTTTTAATTCTTGCTTCTTTTCTAAAGATTTTAATACGCTTATCAGCTCGGTCTGTTTAATTGTTTCTATTTATTTATAAATGTAATAGAATTATTCGACGTAAGTTTTTATCGACTTCAAAATGTATAAACTGCAAAATTTGAAATATTTGGTACTAACTAGAAATGCTGCCAATACATTCTCCATAGTATTGTCCTGTCCATGAGGATAAACTAATAATTATTTCATTTTAAGATTGAGAACAACTAGCTATATTAAAAATTGATAACTGTACTTATTTTGAGATGCGCGTTTCGTTAGTTTCTTGAATTTTAACTATTATATTAAATCTTTATTACTTACAATGCCCATGACTACTACTTACCTCGATAAATAATACGGTCGTGTATGTACGTATTGATTTGTAAAATAGATCACATCACATATCTTTGTACTTATGTCGAAATTATATTCTAATTACATTGAAAGGAAGTTACGAAGAAAATAGTTTACTTCTTTGATGATAATTTGAAACAATGTTTAGTTACGAACACTTTTAAACATTGAACTAAGCTATTGACTCCATGAAATTGTTTCCCAAGCAAACCGTAATTATTTAATCGGATAAATAAATAAAATATTTTTTTTCGAACAAAACAGAAAAAATCGTAAAAAGCTCCTTTGTTTCCATATCTCAAATATAAACCCGAATTTTGCGAAAAATTGTTTGATTCTACAATAATATAATGATTTTATTTAATCAATAAACATTTACTGCTGTTGGCTGAATGATTGGAATAGACATAGCATGATAAGGTAAAAACATGCCTAGACAGTGGATGTTGTGATTACAGCGAGACGGGTGTGCGCCAATAGTTGTAACAGATTAAGACATTATGTTTCGCTAAGGCGTAGTGGTTAAGGGACTACTTAGGATATATATCTATCGGAAAGACATGAACAAGAGATGTTAAATAGTTGGTGAGTGAATACTACATACTTCAGTAAATTTAACAGAAGATGACAATTTCCCGGCGACATATAATACGGTAGTATATTAAACTAGGCCAATATTAATAGAACCCATATCCCACGAGGATATCCATCCAAAAGCGTAGATTTATTGGTGTGGATGAAGCGATAGTACGAGTCAGATGGTAAATTATGTCTGCTTACCACATACTATGTCCTAGCGCATACTCTTTTTCATCAAATAGTTGTTATCTATTACTGTTAAAACAAACCTTGGTAATACATTTAGTAATTATTAATTAATATATAATAATTATTATTTTCCTCGTGCAGTTTTAATTTGAACATTGGTGTCTATGCGGATAATGAGGTCATGAATATTTTTACTGTTGCTAACAGAGATAATTATTGCCAACCCTACGGTATTGCAACTTGCACATGTTTGTGTTGTCAGTATTGTGTTTGATCTAATATAAGGAAGTCATTCGTAATTATGAATTCGAATTTGTTATTAGGTCTATGTGAATATCACTAAGGTTTGCCACACAGTAAGGTTTCTATTTGAGTTAGAAGATAACTGATTGAATAAATCGGCTTTGTTTGTATCAAGATGTCATAAGTCACCTATGTTTGTATCAAGATGTCATAACTCACCTTTTTTGTATCAATATGTCATAAGTCACCTTTGTATGTGTCAAGGTGTTTACAAGTCACCCTTTTTTATATCAAGGTGTCATAATTCTCCTATGTTTGTATCAAGATGTCATAAGTCACCGTCGTTTGCATCTCGAGAGTAACAGTCCAAGCATTTGTTAACTCTTTGCAGACAGGATGGTATAAGTCAACCGTACTATGCAATCTGGTATGTAACCGGAACAAAACCATAGGCCATTCCAAACACTATATCATATCAAGTACTACAATAAATGAAGATATAAATTTTTGAACATGTTAAATCTATTATGACAAGTTAATTTTGGGATTTTATTCCATGGTCAACATTTAAGGTGTCTGTCGTGTTGTATATAAAAAATGATGAGAGTTATCGTTCAGAAATAAAATCAGCCCTTCGAAGTACAGGCTTTGTTCTTTCTTGCCTTACATGAAATATATGTCTATGGGATCCCATAAAATATGTTTAAAATACGAGATAATTTTGTTCCTATTAAATAATTAGTAGCGATCTGATTTTTTCACGCTGCAAATAAAAATCTATAGTAGTCATTAGTACTACTATTTTTGCTTGATTGTAAATATCTCACAAGAAATAGACAGAACCAACATTTCGGGACCAAATTAACAAAGTACGTACATTTTTTAACACGCTTTTATTAATTTGACCTGTATGTGTACACTTGACAGTACAGTTTCAGAGAAGTACAGTTACAACAGTTGCAGAGAATCTACGTAGAGAATTATACGATTTCCAATTATTTAAAAAAAAATCTCCTATTGCCTTGACCGGGCCAATCAGGATAAAATAAAAAAAAAATCTTGAATCCTATATCTTGTATCTTAAATATTATTTTTTTAATTTTGTATCTTAAAATATTGATATTCTCCATATTACACAACGCCACCTAATTAAAAGTTGTTATTTGGTCAATTTTACTGTAATTGACTTAGATTTGCGTGTTTTCGTTAAAGTGTAACATTTGTGTCGGATTTCTGTTGATGGTTATTTGTAACATTATAAGAACATTTCAACTTTCTTAAAGATATTCTACTACGGCGAATATATTTTGAGAATTACATGACATTTCTAGAGAACGTATCCATGTCCTATGAATGAATGAATATGACCAATATCAAAGTATTACCTTATTTGTGTGTATTATTTATTTTCTTTGTTGCCCGATTGACGTTACTCATATATTGTATCCCATACATATGGTTTTGTTTTCCAAAGTGCACTCTTATTGGCTTTCTTTTATTATGATGGTATTCGTATTTATTGATAAAAAAGTCCATATTTTTTTGTTTTTAAAGGAGCTTCTTTTTAGTAATAAGTATATTTTTTTTAATTTATTTAATGTGCTTGCAACATTTTTTGATTTTTTATTGTTTTAATGTATTGTGATAATAATACACTATTGTGCTTACTGAAATTCCGTCTTCATGAACAATGGATCCAGCATTTTAAAATTTATTACCTTGAATGAAAGAGTATGAAATATTCGTCATATATTATTTTAGCAACAAAATGATGTTTGCCTTTAAAATATTTTATACAAATTACGTTAAAATACTGTTCAGATCTAAGTAAGTAATAAATATCATTGTAAATTAAATTTTATCAATTTTATAAAAGAAAAAGTAGAGTAAAACTTCTATTTGTGTATTTTTATTTGTTCACTATATTGTTCTTTTTTTTACAAAGGGTGGAGTTAATGCCTGAAGGCATTCGCTCTCAGTCGCCCGCGCGGGCGATGAGAAGCTGAAACTAGGCTGAAGGTATGAGTATGTGTTATATATAATATATGTATTTAATTAGAAAAACTATGTAGACATTCAATGGTAGTAAGAAATTATAATTATACTATAAAATTATAATTTCTCCGTACAATAAAGGGTAACTTAATTCGTAGTGATTTATAAATCCAAGTATTTGCAAAATAATTCTTAAAGAATATACGTTTAAGGTTCAAGATCTTTTCTTCGCTTAACTATTTCCAAGCTTTGGACTGTGATAGTAGACGAGACAGAAATGTAAATTATTGTATAAACTATATGCATTCAAAATGACCTGGTATCGTTTGCAAACTGTGATCGTACTATGATGGCATTTGCTCTTTGTCGTAATGCTATGTCTAATTTGTTAATTACCTTTAGTATTTTAAGGTTGTTTCTAATTTAATAAAGATATGCTATTTTGTCCAAAGTTTCATTTTTAATAACTTCTTACAGCCTTACCTAATCCAATCAAAGTTACTGATTATAACTGTAGCGCATAGCTGTATACGTAGGCACTCGTGTAAGTTTTCACAAAAGAAACATTCATAATAGAGAAAGAAACATATAATAATGACATCGTTATTTCATCGGTAATTCTCTGCCGAATCAAGAAGTCGACGTATACTTGCTCTTTGTTCCAACCCCTGGTCTACAGAATAATTTAAAATGACATACAAAAATTCATAAGTGTGTGGCATGTCAATGTTTTTAAATACAGTATTTTACATATAAACCAGCATATTATTTAAGATCACCTTTAAAATACAATAACTGTTTATGTTTTGTTACGTTGAATTAATTAGATTTTATACATATACTAGTTTATAGTCATGAATCCAATTATACATGACGTCCTTACCAGGTTACGATATTTAAAATTGCAGAAATATTAGTGAGGCGAAAAACTTAAATGTCGAAAATTAATATATGATCGAATATTTTTATAAATTCGATCGATTTATATTTATAGCAATTTTGCAACGATGTCGCAACACACTTTCAAAAATGTAATAACCATGCATATAAATAATACATGCTGTATTATTTATAATGAGGTTCTCCTTAAATCATACTAATATGTTTAGAATCATAGGTACATGATTGTATTGTGTATATAAGTGTGCAGTATTTTATTTCAGTCTCGTACGAGGCACGCGCACGGCACGTACGCGTTTGCCCGTCTGAGATATTGAGATAAACGAACCGGCACATTGGATGCGCGCTGCTGGCGAAATCTTTTGCTCCACATGGGTTTTCTACCTATTTACAAGTTCGTTCGAGCAGATGAAGCAAATTTTATCTATTCTTATTTATAAAGTTGCTGAATTCGGATTGAGTTTCGTACAACACATATTGTTATGCCCTGGTTCGAATTTTGAATTAAGCTTATAACACTGCCTGCAAAATTTCATCAAGAAAGCAAACCAATATTCACTTAGCAGTCGAAGTCGAAATCATATGTCTTTTCAATAGGTATTTTAGGCTGTAGTTGTTTTTGTTTCACATATAAAATTAAAGATTTCAGTGTACGTTAAACAATCTATACTAAACTTATGTATGTTTTGCACTCTTGAGTGTAGATCATGACTCCGACGATATTTACATATCAAAATGAAATATTTCGCTTTTGCTGCGGTAACAGTACGTGATGAAAACATTACGCTTTAGGTACCCGCGCGGCGATGAGAGAAACGTTAAAAAATTAATAGATAACATCGCCAGGGAGAACGCAAACAGTAAATATAAAAAGGGTGCGTGTGATGACAACAAAACGCACGCGATATACCCGTGGGCAGCGCATGAATGGAAAGTAATATATGTAGTTTAAGTTTTCAGTGTGAGTACTTGACTTATAAAGTGAGATTTAGATTAAGAACAGAGCCACAATACCTCAGTGCCTAAACCTTACCATTCACAATACAAGTATTTTTATATTTTTTTTTGTTTTGGATTAAGCTAGATTATAATGTATGCGCCCTTAATCTTGTAAGATGACATTTTTCTCATATCAATCTTTCCATAGATCCAATTTACTCAGAGTACCATCAACAGAACATAAAGTAGCGTCATTTTTGTGAGCGATCGAAAATCAGAATTAGTTATTTTTAACCCCATTTCGGAAGAGGGAGACAGAAATTGCCACCGCTTTGCAGTAAGCTCAATAGATATATTTTAAATGCAATGTACTGTCATATAAGCAATTACTTGCAATTGCTAGAATTCCACTTCGGTTCGAACCCATAATCAGATTGTAAGCCACTGATACTATTCACTGAGATACAGTAGAGCGTCGATCATCCTAATGACCATGCATGTGTAATAAATTACGATCAGTCTACAAATGAGTTTCAGGGAATAAGCGTGTAATTTTGTTTTCTAAGTTATTTAATGTACATACTGCTACATCATAGTAACCTCCGTACTGATAGAAAAAAAATAGCTTATTTTTAAAAGCATCCGGTAATATACTAGAGTATTCTTTGTAAAATCCGGTCTGCGTTGCGTTCTTTTTATTCGCCAAACAGTATGGTGGTAAGGCTTGTTTTCTTCCTTATTGATTTAGCGTTTATTTTGTTTTTATAAGCGTTAACCTGACATGGGAGCGGTTTTCTCGTTTGGAGGGTATTTGCGCCATCGCGGTGGGGCGGCGGGGGCCCGAGGGTCCAGTGTGGGCGGAAATGAAAAATAAACACGTGTCCGGACGACGCATGGCGCCGGCGAGGAGAATGAAGGTCCGAACGGCTAGCCCGTTACATGCACTCACAATAAGTACAGTGTCGGATGTGACTTTTATAAATTTTTTAGAATAAGTAAAACACACGCGAAGGGCCATCACTTCGCGAAGGTTAAATCATTAAGGCAACCTGAACTGTCGATGCCGAGGCTTTGAATAGCAAACAGTTGCTCTTAGCAAACCACTGGCATAGACTTTCTTTCTTGCCAGGACGTTTTTCGCTTTCTTTGTATCTTTCCCTTTTGCGCCATGTATGACAAATGTTTGTTAAAAAAATAAATCCTAACTTTATTAAAGATAAGTCTTTTATTTATTTGATTTCACATTATCTTTACATCGTAAATGCATTCCAAATGACTTGTTTACTTTCATAATCATTCGCAGAATCATTATATGTTATTTCTCTAGCCTTTTTTTTCTGTAGGTCTATAAAGGAATAAGGAAGATCTCGCGGATCTTCCTTATTCCTTTATCAAATTCCATGATTTACCCCTCATTTTAAAATTTATCATGCCAATAAATCTAATACGAGAAACTAAAAATAGACCCACGGTCTAAAACTGTACCGCTTCTCTTACATTTGAGATTAAAAATCATCTAAGAAGAGGTCCTTTAATGGATGCGTCGATATTTCGATAGATATCGAATCGAATTTGATATCTCTCGACTGCGGAATCCCGCACGGGTCGACTAGTTTTTAACCGACTTCAAAAAGGAGGAGGTTATCAATTCGTCTGTGTGTGTG
>DWTW01002731.1:0-10685 GCA_018246275.1 Papilio slateri
TCCATTTGGCGCGATCCTGGCACACCTCTCTCGCTTCATCTACATCCATACATGCTCGTCGGTTACGGGTACTCCTTGCCTTTCTTTAGTATGTTACCTGCCGCCCCCTGCCAACACTCTTGCAACAAAAAATTGTCTTGTCACTCTCTTATCATTCATCCTTTCAATATGCCCGAATTTTTGTATATATACGATATATTTGTTAGGTTTGACATAATACGTTAAATTGTCAATAATTTTGTTCACAAAGATTATTTTATATTATTTAGTCGGTGACAACCGGCTTACACACACGTCCGTATGGGGTTTGGTTACCCTGGACGACAGCAAGCGCATTTTGTTCTGCACACACTTTAAACTCACCTTAAATAAAGGGATTCTCTATGCTTAACAAAACACGAAGTGTTTATTTCAAACTGATATTTTTTTTATTTATTTCACTCTTCATCAATCGTTAACAAAGTCCATTCATTTACCTTAACCTATGAGGTTAAGGTAAACGCAATCGCAACATTAACACGTCCTATTAAAGTACTATTAAAATGTAAATATTGTAAAGATATTTTAATCACCACTAATTAGAGCTACTATAGAATAATGCGCTGTAGATGGAAAAATGGTATACCAAAGGTAACGATATACCTATGGCCTAATGCTTAGGGTACCTGAGTTGGGTTCCGAGAATTTGCAAAGATTGTATGATTTGAGGATCGTTTATGAAGTACCGTTAATTCCCGGTACATGGATCTCGGCATTTGGGAACTCGGTAAACGATTAAAAGGGAACATTCCACATTCAGGTTACCTCAGTGATGTTAAAAGAAGTTTTAGTCTTAGTCGATAACTAAAAAGAATCACTAAATAAAATACTAGGACAGACTGAGCCATTGCTTTAGGAGATTGCAGTAAAACTTATTTCAGTAAAGTTGACCATACCTTCGTGAAGCAGTAATTTACTGATGGCGTGTGAAGAACACACACAGGGAGGTCTAGGATGTAGCAGGTCTGTCTAGGAGGAGCTAAGTGTACTCGGTTCCCACCAATTCTATCGTTAAAAGTAGGCATACTCCTGCTCCTGTTTCATGGATTCTTTCAGGTTTCTGTTCATTTCAGGTTTAGTTGGTATTTATTAGGTTTATATAGTTAGGACAGGAAGGGCACACAATAACGAGGTTAATAATGGCTGAAATATTTTATTACAATAATAATTATCAACTACACTGTAAAATTTGTCGCGGAAGAATTCTGATGATTTGAATCCGTCAATGTTGACGATCAATGGGATCGAAGCAAGTTCAGGTATCTTCGCTTTGTTTTAAATTAAAAAAAAACTATCATTTGACCTGGCATGACCCTGCCCACTTCCTTCTCTCCTCGCCCCGTCATGTCGGATAATTTCACGATGGCGGCCTATTTGTACACTGTACAAATTCTTCGCTCCATCATAAGACTCATTTGTTTTCTTATATATAATACTTTTTTCAGCTTTAAAGAGTACTGAAACAATTAAATTACTACGTCGTTAAGATATACCTACTCGTATTGCGGAATTTCGTTTTTAACGTTGACAATTTGTATTGTAAATCGAACTGGTGACGGCTGTAGGCAAAACCGGTACTGTCCTTTAAATAACGTAAAAACGTAGACTTTCACCTTTTAACATAAAAGGCATTCATGCATAACTTCGAAAAAAAAAATACTGGTGTCATCAGTCGAAGTACACTGTTGGACATAAAACTATCCCAAACATTGCTATAAACAGTTCTTTGCTTCACTGATGTTTATTTACTATTCATTATGTATTGACTATTATATTTTGGTATAAGATTTTCGTCTCATACTTAGTATTTTATTAGCAAGAAAGACCGATTATGACAATTTTTATTTTGATGTTTCAAAACTGTACACTTGAAACTGATTTCTGCGTATTGTGGGGGCTTATGGCGTTAAAATGCGCAACCTAAAAACCCCTAGTCAGCACAGTTGTCATCTCGTGTGTAGGGCATAGGTTTCGAATTCCGAATAATTGGTCGTATCACAACTCTCCTCGATTGTCCCAATAAATTGCACCATCATGTTAACATGACCCGCTTACGTAAGCGGCTTTTGTAAAGAGGTCAAGTTAAATCAAGAATCTTAATTTTTTGTTCATGATTGTTGTCAACTTTTTTTATATCCAGGAAGGTTTTTTTTATATCCAAGAAGGTTTTTTTTTTATATCCAAGAAGGTCTTATTAGGAAACATATAGTAATGTTTTCTAACATTTTATACAAGACATCTATTCAAGAACTAAAGCTAGTACAGAGATTCTATAAGAATCTACCATTGTTAAAAGCTTAATTTATTTCTTTGTTTCGTGGGAAGTTAGTAATAAAATGTTTTATAATCAAATGTTGTAAATCAAAATTACACTTGGAAAACACGAATCCTGAAATTGAATGCATGTCTTATTTGAATGTTTAAAAAGCAAAGTTTAAAATACATTTAACTTGTTTCACCGGTTTCCACAAGTTCGTTACGTAATAGGTAAAAAGGTAATTTCGTTTATAAATTAAACGAAATTACATTTTTAGGCAATGCAATGTTTTGACGAGTCAAATATTAACCAATATGAGGTAACACAAACGATATGATAATTAGTGTATCCAAACCAAACCAGAGATTTGTCGTTACTAGTTTATTACTTTGGTTAAGATTCAAATTTAGGTCTTGTCTTGACCCAACACTTTATTAACCTTGTCTACAAGATCATCATGACAAAATATCATGGATTTATCCATTAACTAATAATAAATCGTACCTATTTTTTATAGAAGAAGGTGGAAGTGACCGCTACCCATCCAGGCATCCGCAACAAGCAAATGAGTTGCAGATTCGTTGTCTACCTTTAATGGACAGGGGATAAACAGGTAAATAGATTGTTTTAATTGTTGGCTTTCCCTATTCATCCCCTCCCCGTCCTGTTCCCCTTCGCAACCTATCCTTATTAGAAGGGGTGGGAAGGAAAAGAGGACTGAACTTGGGCCTCCGGCACCTTACTCATCGGGTAATTACTTCTACTTTATGAATTCTGTGTAAAATACTACCTGTATTTCACCGGTCGAGCCCATTCGTGCAACGGATGTTGTTGCGGGCTCTACCACTGTTAACTGTGCTTTCATATTCCTAAATTTCTACCGATTAGTATGGTAATCAAACAAAGCATAAGTTCCATCTCCTCTTTCTCTCCAACTTTCATATACACTATCAAAGTACCTTAACTTAATAGCTACTGACACAATCTTACCCCTACCCATGACAATGCTGCGGTACCCATGACAGTGCGGTGCTATCCGTGACACTGCGGTGGTACCCATGACGGTGCGGTGCTACCCGTGACACTGCGGTGGTACCCATGACGGTGCGGTGGTACTCATGACAGTGCGGTGGTACCCAAGACGATGCAATGGTACCCACGACAGTGCGGCGGTATCCATGACAACGTAGTGTACCCATGACGATATGATGATAACCGTCAATGCGACAGTATCCTTAATACTCGTATTTCGTCGCGGGCGTATTTTGTATGAATTATCGATATTTGGAGTTTTAAATAAGGAACCGAGTGTTGAATAAAACTTTATTATCAAAACTTAATTTGAAATACATTGCATTATATAAAATAGGTTTCGAAATTCTTTCATATATTATTTTCTTCACTAAACTACATTAATGTAATATACTGAAATATTTTTAGACAGTTATTGATATTTTTTTATGGAAAAAGGTGGCATACGATGCGGTCACCTGATGTTTAGTGACCGCTACCCATAGGCATCCGCAACAAGTAATGAGTTGCAGATGCGTTGCCTACCTTTAATGGACAAAGGAAAGGAGATAGACAGAAAAAAGGATATTTCCTTTTCCTATCTATTCCTTCCTTGTCCAATCCACTTCCCCTTCCCATCCTTTCCTTAGTAGAAATGGATAGGAAGGGAAGAGGACTAAAATTAGGCCTCCGGCACCTCACTTATCAGACGAGACGCAGAATACTTCTACTTCACGCCTGTCTTCTGTGAGGTCGTGGTATCTCACCAGTCGAGCCGGGCCATTCGTGCAACAAATGTTATTGTTGCGGACTCTACCACTGATATTTTTTAAGATGGAATACAATATTTTATATTATACGATAAAACTATCTTGTGTCATTTGGTCCTCGAATTGGGAATAACAACGATTTTAAAATACATTAAGTTTTTTCTCCTCAACTCTTTACTAGGCATATTCTATCAACTAAAATTTATTTTAAATTTAGTCTTAACTTTTCATACCATAACAAAACTTGACTATGTTATTCCTTATATAAACAAAGAAGTATACAAAACTACGTATTAAGGCAAAAAGTGACTGATTTAAAAATATCCATGATTTTTTTTAAATTATAACTATTAAGACAGACTTTATATAAAAGCATCTTATAAATATGTTTTCAGGGATTTTGATATAAATATTTTAAAGTCACTCCCATATATTTTAGCCATAGCCAATTATAAAAAAAAATATATCATAAGGCACTTTCATACAAAATTGTTAAAGTTTTATAAAAAAATTTTTTTTTACATATCCAACAAGTATTCAACATTAAAATTCATATTTTGAAAAAAAAATCGTCAACAAATAACATTTTAAGGTCCAAAAACAGACCGATTGCACAATTATCCGACCTATTCGTATCGATAAATATTTCAATTATTTTTCTAAATTTCACTAATCCCAATTTATTAATACGTAAATATGATAATTGTAATATTTATAAATAATTGATTTATAATTACAGAATAGCAAAATAGTTTTTAACTTTTATAATGTGACGTTTACGAGAAAAACACTTAGAAATATTTAAAAAAAAAAAACTTGTCTGAACTCAATGAAACATCTTAAGTCTGCTTTTGTTGTTAACAAGATATTTTTGGGAAGACTTAAGTACACTTAAATAAAGCATAGTACGTGCAATATGCAATGAAAGCGTTTATAGAAGTACTTTTTTTACTGTCATAGACAATATATTATAATAATTGAGTGGATAAATGTTTGCGTCATATGCTTAGTACCACAAATTTTTTCAGGATCGCGCTAAATGAAATTAGTTGTAAAAAATGTTTTTTTTTAATGAAAATTATATTATATTTTCTCAGAAAAGACGCCTTATAGATAAACTTAAAAGACCAAAAACTTTTGAATACAAAATTTATTTCAATTTTTTTCTGTCAGATAAACGAAATTAATTTATAAATAAATATGTAATACTTCAATAATTGTTCCTTTGATTTTTTCTTAATATCAAAATATATTCTTTTCTGAAGGTTGATTGTTAATGTACAAAAGACAATAATTCTGCTCTAAAACGTTTCTTTTTAAATAAACGTATAAGCTGAAAATTGAATAAATTTTAAGTTTATTTTTCCTTAAATAATTTAACTATTGTAAATATTTTTCTTTATATTATCTTTTTACTGACTCTTTTAACTTAATCTTACGTTTAATAACAATTATTTTTTTAACGTACCATAATTTAAATTACTCATAATATAATAAAATTGAATATAAAAAAAGTTATAACAAAAACATAGAAGCAAGAAAACCTTTTGGGTACGTTTTTCGTCCCGTATTACTTAATAAAACGAGTCTCTTAATTACAACGACTCAAAAAATGATTAAAAATAAAAAAATGGTATATTCCTGTCACATTTGAGTCCAAAAAAGCTCGTTAAAAATCAGATAAATACCTATATTAATCAATTCCATACATACGAAATAACCTATCACAGTGTTCAGAAATATTTCTCCTTCAAAGCCCTCCTCAAGATCTTACCGGCTGGGTTCTTCGGTATTTCGTCGACAAATTGCACTTCTTTTATGCTTTTGAAAGCGACAACTTTGTCGTTCACGTATCGGGACACTTCGTCTCGTTGCAGCGTTGCGCCTTTCTGTACGACCACGAAGGCTTTCGGGGCTTCCCCTGTCATCGGGTCAGGTACGCCGACCACCGCGCAGTCCATGATTTTCGGATGTGTTCGTAGGATTGTTTCCAGTTCGGCCGGCGGCACTTGGAAGCCTTTCACCTTGAATAAAATGTTTAGTAGCTAGGAACAAAATATTTCGGACCATAACTAAGAGGGCTAACTTAAGTCCTTGTTACGTATGGTAGTCGGGATTTTCACAAAAAAAATGAAGTTGTAAATTTTTTATTTAACCCGGCGGTATATTTTTTTAGTCTGGTTGTGTATTTTTTAGTCTGCTAATATATTTTTTACTACAATAAGTGGTCGGTGATAAGTTCGCCAATTGTCACATTTGGAACCAAAAAGGTAAACATTGTGGGCATAGGTCCCAATGGAGGAGGTGGAAAACATCAGTAAATCTTAGATATCTAGAACTAGTCATTGGAGCACCTGGACTTTGATAGAAGCTATATACTTAGGACTTCGTACGTACCTTTATTAGCTCCTTCAATCTGTCGGTGACATAGAGATATTTGTTCTCATCGTATTTGCCGATGTCACCGGTCTTGTACCAGCCGTCTGCCGTGAGCGCTTCCTTGGTCGCCTCATCGTCCTTGAAGTAGCTCTGCATTAGGTTCGGTCCGCGAACCCAAATCTCACCTTCCTTTAATAAAAAAAGTATAATAAATATGTTATCAATCGTATTGAGCGAGATAGTCATTAACACCAGACTTATTGATTGCCATAGAACAATTCTAGCTTTCATTTATACGTATAAAATTAAAAAAACAACATTTTATAACTCTTTTTTTTATTGGGTGCCGTTTTTTTTTAATCAAACATAAATGGGAATATTTTTGTATGACCCTTGTCAGAATATTGCAGCACAAATAAATGAAAAAGGTTAAGGTTAGGTTGGCCAGCGGTACTTCCAAACTAATGCATCTTAGGGTCCTTCAATAAAACAGCATACTTCTGCCTTAAAGGCAGACCAGCTTCAGTTCCTCTGGTGTTGAGGATGTTCATGGGCGTCGGTGATCACTTAACATTGCCCCCTTATCATTTAAAAAATAGTAAATAGGGTCTATCATCTTATATATAAAAATTTCGTGTCACGTTGTTTGTCCGGGATAAACTCCGAAACTAATACGCCGATCATAATGACATTTGGTCACGATGTGTAATTTGGTCCAACTTAAAAGATAGGATAGTTTTTATCTCGATTACTGACCTCAATATTTGTTATTGCACATTAAATTTTTTAATTATTTAAAAGTTCCATAAGTTTCTAACAGATGGCGGTGTAAGTTAGTTTATTGACACATTTTAATATATTTTGTCATCCAGGCTGTCGTCGCATGTCTCGCGTGTTTTCCTGGCTATAGATAATTAGTGCTACCCGTGCGAAGCCGGCGCGGGTCACTAGTAATAATTAAATTGGGAAGGTGATATTTTTTTCTTATTGCCTCGCATCTTCTCTATACATGGCTTAATTTTGTTGATAACTTACTTTCCCAGGTCCCAATGCTTCTTGTGTCTGCACATCAACGATCTTCCCCTCGCAGCTGCCGAACATACAACCGACAGAGGCGTGGTTAACATCCTCCCTCCTGCCCACAGATACTCCGCCATTAGTTTCCGTCAGACCGTAGCCTTGTCGGAAGTATATGTTCTTCTGGAATCATAATGAATTCTAGTTATTCTACTTACAATTATTATTTAAGCGCCAATAGCCTAATGGCTAAGGGTATGGACCTCGAAACATGCACAACATGGTCGTGGGTTAGAATCCCGCCATTCGACTATTGTCGTGAACCATGTCCTACCAAGTTTTAAACTTGTTTGGACATGGTTAAAAGAAACATTAGTAAATTATTTCGATAAGCTACTAATATTTCATATATAAGCCCGACGAGGTTTGGCGTTAGGCAGGCGGGCGGCCTTAAAAATTATAGCCAATACCTATTACAGTATCGACTACGGTGGTCTCTGCCGAATTCACATGAAGTGGGAGGGGGCAGGAAGAAAAAAAGTTACGATAAGAATTCGTCTTGTAACAATTTAATATTCAACTTACGTTTTTGTTCAGCACAGACGCTGCATCCGCCGCGGACAGGGGCGCAGCCCCGCTTATGACGCCCCGCACTGACTGCAGGTGTTCCGGGGTCACCGCAGGGTGCTTGCCGAGGAATACCACTGCGGAATACGAAAAAACACCTTATTACACCGTGATAGATTTGATTTTAGATTAAAAGTATATGTAGTAGTGTAGGTATATGAGGTAGACGTAGATGAAACATTTTTATATGGTCCCAATGTCCTACGTACTGATGCATGTTCATTGAATAATAATTTCATTACGAAAATATAATTAAATATTAAAGCAAAAATAAACCAACATTTGCAATTACAAAAATCATCTCCCAGGAAATGTTTTTAATGAAAAGAAAATTTGATACATCATTTTCCTCAAAAGAATGAAACTTAAACTAAAAGAACTTTTATATTATGTTTGAATTTTAATTAGATTTACAAATATTTTGATGAAGGAACGAAGGACACATCGCGTTGCTACGGAGAAAACTTTATATAGGTTAATATTGTAGTCAATATATACGATGGTATTCACGTTCGCTGCATTCATAGAATACGATAATGAATCATTATGGCCAGTAGTTAAGTCCTAGATAAAACAAGTCGTGCCCCGCAACCGGCTATCTCGCTCTCTTAAAATGTCTGTGTGTTACGGTCATTTGTCCATACATATAATTAATTGTGTCAAAGTAGGCACGTCTGGCAATAATTAATGGTAGGTACCCACGTTGAAAAAAATAAGTAACTAATTAAGACAAAATGAATATGTAAGTAGATTTTTTTATGGAAAGGTGGGAAACGAGCAATCGGTTCATCTAATGTTAAGTGATCGCTGCATTGCCTACCTTTAATGGACAGATAAGGGGATAGACAGAAAAAAAGTTATTTTCTTTTAATATCCATCCTCTCCCGTCAAATCCTCTTTCCCTTCCGATCCTTTCCTCGTTAGAAATGGATGGTACGGGTTAGGGGAAGAGGATAGAATTAGGCGTGCGGCACCTCGCTCATCAGTCGTAACACTTGCTGCTGCGGGCTGCACTACTGATATCGTTATTATCAATTGTTAAATGCGAAATTTAAGAAAAGGGAATGGTTTAAATAATGATATTTTATGAAAGAAAAAAGCAAACGAGCAAGCCGTTTACACTTCCAGAGCTTCATGTTATGGACTATGGAGTCACTTCCCACAAAAAGCTGGAAAGAACGATCACCTATATTACCATAATGAAACAATGAAGAGTACGTTTGTTTGAACGCGCTATTCTCTAACTACTAATTGGATTTGATTTTTTTTTAGCATTTGACAAGTCAATATCATGTAAGGTTATATTAATATACACACTACGACCGCTAGAGGCCGGGCAAAGATTAGGTAATCTAATTTCGTAACTCGGGTAAAATCGCAGAGCACTGCCAGTGAGATAAAAACTAGTATCTTACCCATCGGAGGAACAATATACAAATGTTCAGCTCTCTGCTGCACGATGGTCTTGAGAAAAAGCTCGGGATTGAATTTGGCGAAGGTGATGAGTTTGCTGCCCCTGCTCATGAGATTCATCATCACCGCGTTGAAGCCGAAGATGTGGAAGAACGGCAGCACCGCTGGCACCGCTGACTGGTATGTGTCTGCGAATGGGATGTTATTACTACATTTTTTAATCTAAAAAAAATTGCTACTTTAATATGAAAAGAGTGGAACAAAGGCATTCTCCCTAAGAATATATAATATCCCTTAGAAAAGTGTCTAAAAATGTTGAGCTACAATTTCAATTCCTCCTGATATTTAAAGACTGCAAATTAAGAGTATCCAAAACTAAAGATCATATACGATTATGTATTTTTGTCGACATGGCTATAGGAAATTCGTAATCTCACGAGTGTTTATTCATGTATGCTATGTTCGCAAGGCTTTAGAAACTACACTCGGTACGTATGTTCTTGCTATGTTTTCCCGCTTTATGTAATTTATGAAAATAAATTACAAAGAACATTAATTTTATTATCTCTCAGGGTTAAGATTTTTTTTTGTATCTACTGTGATAAGGTTGACTTTTAAAAAGAAATAGTTTCATTAGGCTTACGTTGATTTTGAATTACAAATTCTGTGTCGTGTCGTTCGTTTGTTTCTAACACGGTTTTACGTATCTGTGTAACGGATTTTATTTTCACAAACATGTAAAGGTCCGATCGACTCAAAAATTGCAGTTAAAAGACCGATGATAACACATTATTTTACGTAGTTTTAGTCCTGATCAAGTCTATTAGGATATGAAAAAACAATTTCATTTAAGGACTGAGAATAATACCACCTAGAATTAGTAGTAGAAAATAAAATAACGAAACGGGAACTTTGTGTGTTGTTTTAAATGTAGTTTAATCGATTATTTATTTGATGATTCTTTATTCATCTTTCACCATTAGAAAGCTATATTATCCAAAAGAAACATAGGCTATATGGTTTTATTTTTAACGCTATATTATTCTCCCTAGTAAACTAACTGTACCTCCTCGAGTTGGTACCGGTTAAGATTACCAACCGAGGCCAATGTTTATCGGTGCGGAAATGTTCGTTTTCCAAACTATTTGAATCCGAGTGGACGACAATAAGAT
>DWTW01002732.1:0-10684 GCA_018246275.1 Papilio slateri
TTAAATGGCAAAAGTGTGTAGACAATATGGGCGCATACTTTGATGAATAAAGTAATTACTTAAATTTATAAATTACATGCAAACTCTGTTTTTTTTTTTCACAAATTTCATACTTGACAACCTGATATAATCTGTTGAATTAGTTGTAGTTGACTGAAGTAACAGTAGGCAGGATAAGATTATTTCAATTCAGTTCCACTAGCAAAATTTCCCAGCAACCCTTTTAGTATGCCAGAGGGAGTTGCTGTGGGATTGATTTTAGCGGGCCATGGCACGCAGCATTGTCTACTTTTATGGTAAAAACATACATGTCTGGCATACTATGTGGTGTTAGATGAGGATATTCATTATAAGATGTGTTTGTTTCTTTTCCTTCTTTTCAGCTGATAGTCCTCCACTGCTGGAATTAGCCTCCCCCTTTGACAGATCGATGCAGCGTAGGTAGGCTTCAAGCAAGTCAATGATGTGGTCAAAATTGCAGGAGTTTCAGAGTTGGGCTGACATCCACTTGTTTACTATTAATTAAATCAGGGTCATATTTAATATTATAATCACTTCAGTGTCAGATCCCAGGAGGTATTAAGTTACTGGACTAATTTACAAACTGATGAATGCAGGTTGAATTACAGCTGGGTATATGACACTTATTGCTTTTGCTTGGTCTCAATGAGTTTGAAGAAACAACCATAGTGTATCTCTACTCTGTTTAAGGCTTTATGTTCCATTGTGAACTGTTAGCATGATATATAGCTTATTACAGAGAATGTCACATATCTTGATATATGTGATCAACGAATATTGTTTTGGAATTCCTTTGTGTTTGAATATTGTACAATGAAAAGGCAGTGCAAGAAGTAATAAAAAAATTGGTTATCTGTGTTTTCTGTCTATTAGAGTATGTCACAGGCTTGTTTTTATTGTGGTCTATTGATAATGTATTGTAATATACATTCAATATATATGTTGCAATCCAATTACAGTGAAACAATATGACATTGAGCTGTTATACAAAAGGCCACCTTGAAAGCATTCATTCATTCTTTAAAGTCTGCTGAAAGACAAAATCCTAAGTTGTGATTCAGACAGAATATACTGTTGTATATCATTCTAATAAAAATGTTTCTTTTTTATTTTTACTGGAATTTTTGTATTGTTTCTGTCTGTTCTGCAGGTTAACATTTCGTTTATATCATACTAGCTGGCCCGGCAAACACTGTTCCGCCTTAGAATTAATCTTGTATTATTTGCCGGATAGGTTGCACCTGGTCGATTCTCTTCAGTGAAGCAAGACATATGAAATTTTGTCTGAATATGCATATGCACTTTTTGTAGTTTCTTTTAATTTCATCAGAGATAATGTTGCATAAGAAGATAGATGTATGAAAGATCATTTTCTTGATATTTGGTTTCATGGTTTGTGTTATCAGTTATTAAGCTATTTAGGGCCACAAATTCCAGATCAAAAAATCTGTGCAGCAATCTTGAGTTATTAATAGCGTAATTAACACGATTTTGTTTGATATATGTAGGTTGGTGTACTTTGTCTCACATTTAACTTGTTGCTTAGAAGATTTAAGTAAGTTTCTTAGTTTAGGCAGATAACATTTTTGATCCCTATCCAAACAGTACAAAGATACAAGGGCAACTCTTCAAGATATGCTTCAAATCAATGGTTTAGGTATTATATAACTCATCGAGTATCCATTAGATATCTCAGAGTTATTGTGTGATACTTTTTTTTGTTTATCTTGCAATTAATGCATAAAATGCATGCATAATGCAATAAAGTGTATCCAAACACTGGATATTACTTTCACTAGGGAATAAATATTCAGTTCCAATGAGGAAATGTGCATTGGTTATTGTTGACTTTGTGATATAATTTTGAAAATATTTTAACTTTTAGCGGTATATTGTCATAGAGAATGCATGTCATGTGAATTGTTGTGAGTTTTTCATTATCATGAAATGACTGTGCTATGTACAAAGGCGATTCCTCCGTTACGTAGCCATCCGATGCAATTCAACCAGTCAAGCTTCATAATGAATTAATTTTACTAGGCTTCATTGCCATAGCTTAATCAGTGACATCAGTTTTATAAACTGCTATTTTTATATAACACAGTATCGAAATTCTTCGCGTTTTTCGCTCTATACATTTGTAATGATATATATGGATATACTCATGGGAGTACGGTCGTTTTTACGCCTACCATCAGGCCTCTGACTGACTTGGTCTAGGCTAGTTGGAATTTGTAACCATATTAAATCCAGCCTACCCGCTACCATTCTCCTGGAATCGCATAATATTACATAGAATCAAAGTGCACGATTATTCACATGCTTAAGACTTCAAGCATTATGAATAGAAAAAGTGTCTTATATTATTATCTTCTATAGAAATAAGAAAAAAAGGATAACGGTTTCTCCGTTATTTTTTTTCCTGATACGACTCGACATTATTTATTTCTACTTCTTTTTCTAAGGATTTTTTCCTTTGCTTTTTCATGTTTGTTAAGTGAGCGATCAGTTTTCCTTAATCCGTTTTTTTATTCAAGTATTTTATATCTCTAACACGGCCTAGTCATCATGACTGTATTTAACGTTTAAAAAAAAAGCGACTCTTTCTATGCTAGATATGCCTACGACTGCTACGACAGCACGTGTTAGAATGACAGACAAATTGCACCTTATTTTAAGGTACAAGAAAACACTTTCTTAAAATAAGTGTGTAACTTGCTCTTTGCCACATTAGGAACTTGATTAGGGCGAATGGTGGATAGCGCTTCTGCTATTTTTATACATTTCATTTCCATTCTTATCCTTATATATATTTTAGAATATTTAAATGAGGAAAAGTATGGTAAAACATAACTGTGGTAACTTTCGGCGGTACCGTTTTAAAAATAGTACGTTCGAAACAGGTTGGACTTGTTTATGCTATTATTTGTTGTTTATAAATGATATTGTGTCGTCTGCCGGCTGGCTCGATGTCAATCCTCGAAATACAAAGTGGTGAAGCCGTACGAGTCGTTTAGCGACGGGCTGCGCTCGGCGTCGATCAATGATCACCTTTTCATACACACAGTCGTTATGTACTGTGGTTTACAGTTCGCATCGTGCTGTTTAAATACACACACTTATTTAGTAGGTTAGGTAATTTATTTCCATACAAAGCTCCAATTTATGAGTAAAAAAAACAATTTTACCAAACATGTCATTGTCTCCCTGCCCTTTTCCCACGTATGTGGGGTCGTATGACCGTAGTCTATACTGTATAGTTTTTTGGCTACAGTTTTTAGGGTTACCAACCGTTCTCGGGAAAATTGTACAAAATATGTGGTATGTATAAGAGATTTTATCGCTCAGTGATGAAAAATCATTTATCTCTGACCTTCTTTAAGGCGGGCAACGCATCTGAGTTATTGATGAATGACGATTATCATCAGGATTATTACATAATTATTTGCTATATCTGCCGTTAAAAGACATTTAAAGGCACATGACCTGATTTTAATAGAATATCTTCATATCCATATCAGTATGTTTGACTGTAGTACAGACCGGTACAGGACTGGAATGGTACAGCGCCAGCCCGGCCGGATGTGTTCAATTGACGAACCTGTTCGCAGTACAATCGAACTTAAACGTTAATTGGCACATGATGTTGACGATCTTCAGGGCGAATTTGACCCCCGGTTACGTCTTCAGGTAGTAAGAAAGCGCTCACCTGTTCTTGCCCAATAAATAAATGCCCTTCTTCAATAACCCTACGTAATGAACATGTAAATTAAATTTAGGAAATTTTACATGCACTGATAGCTTGTGGCTAACGTGCGTCCAGGCTTTACTCAATGGCTACGGACTAGGTTCGGATCTGAAGCGAATGAAATCAAATCAATTAAGTGCCTTTCGTAATCATACACTACGGGAAGATTTTACGTGAATTCAAAATGGGTTGGTTTTCCTAACAGGAAAACAAGAAACCCTTTATACCTACTGTTATCAAAGTTTATATTTCATCTTACTAGATCCAAAAAAGCGAAGTGTATGTCGAAAGAGATTGTTTCACCTAAAAAATCTGCCACTGGTTTAGCAAATGTAGCCGTTCTCCCAGAGCCGTGGTATTAAAGATCTAAGTTTCCTTAATGATGACCGTACTCCGCAATAAGTATTTACGAAAACCAAGTGAGAAAATTTAATTTTTCGCTGACAAATAAAAATTAAAAGTGTAATTGGCCTTTATCAGAATACTTTTATCCTCAATTCGAAAAGAAAGGAGATTGCAGTTCAAATATAATAATATAATACGTACATTGAACCTTACTAATTTCGCGTCTAAATTAAGGTCCATTATCCAGTCCATATTTTTAACACATTTTGTCCATATTTGTTCTTAAAATAATCATTATCGTTTTTAAAAAGGTACATAAAATAGTGTTAATAAAAAAAAAAACTTGTATCAAATTGAGATCACTGGCCATTCGAATTGTTTTTTAAAAATATATTACAAATCTGTGTCAGGGTCGACCAATGCATGCGGTAGGTTACTTTCTTTGAAATCTTATTTGGGACTGCATGGCATCGACTAAAAATCAACTGATACAAAAGTTCGCCTAAAGGCGAGTTTTGTATCGATGAGTTTACGTCCACGACTCAAATGATCCAGGATACGAAATTTGATCATGCATTTGACATTTTGCTGCTTTACTTGGTCAGTTGGGAGTCTTCTTAATATTGATCGTTTTTATTCTTAAATATGCTCGTATCAATAACGCGGTTGCCACCGTACCATTGTGTGTACTTAGACATTCTGACTGCAGTGGAATGTGCGAATTCCCATGTATTCTTATTCTACTTGCTGCCGTTGTTGTTCTTGCGATGCTCATATATACTGATATTATTGATAAATTTGAGCTTGTCTTCTTATTTGAACTATTAATATCTAGAATAGAATTTGAGTTCCTATGGTTGTGGTTATGAATAGAATTGTTGTGTACTATCTCAGTAGCTCTTTACATTTGACTGATCTCTACGAGCGAATAATGTTTTAGGTACCTGTCATGATGTGTTCAATGATTGTTTTATTGTATCTCTGGTCAAAACTAACAAAACTAATGACGTGACTTGAATTAATAATATTGTTTAATCTAACAATAAAATTAATCGATGCACAACTAGTTTGGTAAACATCGCTATGATAATTACCATACGTGCCGCGAACTGTAGACGTGTTTCAACAACACGCTAATGGTAGCGAGCGACGTGACAACAGTGTGACACGCTTTTAGCTCGACTCGAAAGACGAACGTCTAGCTGACCGAACACGTTTATATTTGATATAAGACAAAGTTGATAGAGAAAGGACATGGCTATCAACTCGAGTCATTTTAACCCGTGAAATTAATACAAAAGGGCTGGGGACTATGCTCGTGAAAATTCTTCCTAAATTTATTTGCACAGATTAAAAAGCAAAGCCTTATCGTTACACAACTGGACGACCATTGCTTTATACTGGTCTGCACCATGAATCGCCACAAAGATCGGTTCCCTGCAGTCCTCATGAAATGGACGCCCACAACCTTGACCCTGTCGTCGGTCCATCTCGGTGGAAGGTCTACTAATGCTGCGTCGTCCTGTACCTGACCGCCAATCTTACTTCGAATTAACTTCTATAAATAACTAAAGTAAATTAGTGTAGCATACCTTCAACACCGGCGTTGTGTTACCATGAAGCTCCGTTAGTCATTTGTTTAATCGAATTATAAAATAGCTGGAAGTATTATATAGGAACCTTTCCGATTGGAATTCATTTGCTGAGCGTGTTTATCATGTAAATACTCCTCTATTTTTCCGAACCGACAAGCAGTGACGGTGATAGCCATCAATTGACTCGTATTTCCGTGTAGGGCTTCACATATATATTTTGCATTTATTTGTTTTTATTATTATGTATAGACATGTGTCCGGGAATTTTTCCAAGGAGTTGAATCAGTTTCAAAGAGTTTTTTTTTTGTACCATTCTGTTGGTCTGCAGTTTGCATTTTGAGACACTGGTTTGCGTGTAGATAAAGAGGTTCATGGAATTGGGCGCGCATTTGAGCTTGTATTCAAGTAAATAACCTATAACCGCAGTATTTCACAGGGTACATTTTGGCGCATGCGCATTGATTAATTGATTGGACATCAAAGGACTGACAGGATTGTTGGTAATCAAAATAGTTAGTAATTCATCACATGCGTTTGCAATATAACAAAATCAAATTGTCATATTCTAAACTAGTCTGTGTTATCGTCAGTTCTAAGTCTTATATTTATATAACTGTAGTCGCGTACAGTTAAATATTTGACTTGACGTCTTAAGTTATGTAAAATGGCCAATGCAGGGAAATATATTCGTTCCAACGGGTACCAGCACAATGGGTCTCATAACTGCGGCGAACACGCGCGGTATGCGCCCGTACGGCTATGCACAACAATGGGCGTTCAGGCCCTCGGCCCACGTGACAGACACGCCAATACGACGTTTCAGCGTAATTTTTATCAACAATCGAATGCCTGTGCTATTCTGTCACAACGCCTTCATCGAACTCCCTCAGTATAAATTCCTATAACTAAGTCAATGTTTATATGAGGTTTATAAACATCGATAATTCATTAGGCCTTTTTCTCTAAAGTCACCGTTCAAATGACTTTGTCTTAACCAGTTACCGGATCGTTTATTTGGTTTAAATTAATTTCGTCATTGTTACATTTGTCAATTCACGCTTCGCTGATTGAACTGATGTAACAAACAAACCGCCAGAAGTATTTCAGAAACAGATGCATTGCAAATGCATCTGTTTCGCGCAAACACACGTTATTTGCATATATCGACGGCAGAAAGTGGCTATACTTGAACAGAAAAAACCGTGTCGAAATGGTCTACGTCTTGCCTTCCTGTGACACAACTCATTTAAATATGTTCCAAGTCTCAACTCTCATCTTTATAAATTGTCGAGTTATGAGATCTTGAAGCAGTTTCCTTGGCCGTGGTGTACAATGAGATATTACGAAATATGAAATTTTCGGTTGTTTACGTTGAATGTAATTTCAATTGTGCGCTGCCTTCTAAGCCTGGCATAGGATTATTGTAAATGCAGGATCTAGAGAGACATGAGGTTAAGATTGGTGCCTGTACAAGATCCCGGATTGAATTCTAAACGTTGCATTTTCTTTTAACTATTTCTGATATTATGTAGTACAATGTTCTAAAAAAGTAAAAAAGAGATGGTTTTTGTGATTATTCTTCTGAAAAACAACTTGTAGACGTGGCTCAGAAGTGAGATCGGTCTGTAGTTCTCCGAGAGGATGTAATAAGCCTACCTGATAACACAATACCAGGAGAATTGTGGTTCTTATTAAGTTCTTCCAATACGCAGAATATAAGAGCTGGTTATCCATTTGACTGACTTCAATGATTGCCCTAATAACATCATTGCCCGGGTTCGATATTCTTTTGTCGTTTGAGAGCCGAAATAATCTAACCAGACTGACGTCCAGACAACGATATCAAATTATGTATAGTGATAATAATTAATCAGCACATAAAGCGAAGACTACCAAGTGTAGTCAGTCGATGCCTGTCATGTTGATGGTCTTGGATTCGTATTCTATCATTATGACTGATTTATTACTTTGCCATTTGTCAGTCAGATAAGAATCGCTATGACTAATAGCGATTCTTATCTCTTCCTACCCTGTCCCATCTATTCGCCGTAATTTTTCTATATGATATTTAATTAATAGCAATCATTTTTTAAGTTTAATACATGTACATCGATTAAATATAAAATTACAATGAATTGTTGGCGGTCGCGGGAAACGGCGGTGAGTGTTCTCACCATTACTCACCGAAGCGCTCGCTTGTGAATAATTCGACTGTCTTAACGGTGAGGCGGACTGGGAAACGTGGGACAGGAAGATATGTTACTTTCTTTTATAAATGTTAATAGTAACTTAAACTTTATTTCGCTCAGCGTTAAATATCATGAAATAACCCCCAAAAAATAAACAAACAAAAGAATTTACTTTAATAAAGTTCAGAATTAAAGACTAAATACAGAGACACACACTCGTCGCATACGACGATCATATGTAAGGCATTCGCGATATATTGTGCCATAGAATAAACATTGAACTCTTGTACAAATATGAGGTTGGTTGGGAATCAAATTTAACGGATGCAACGTCGATGTGATTAAATATTTTATAATTTTATATTTCTACATTACGACCATTCATTGTGTTTGTAGGATAACTAAGAGAGTAATATATGTTCAACAATACAGTGACAGGAAACTTAAAATAATCGTGTAAAACAATTAAGATTACAGCAGCATAGTTGATGGTAAACAATACTTTATTATATGCATTATACAGGTTAAAATATAGCAAAAGATAAAAAGAAAAGCCTGAGGTTTTGTAACGTTTACGTATGCTAATGACTTATTGTGATCAAAATAATAATAAAAATCTAAAGTAAGACTGGAGGGGTCACAGTAAACAATCAATTGCGCAATATATGTCTGCGCATAAATTCAGAACGACTGCACCTCATTGGCCAACTTTTTCTTTGTTGTATTTGTTCTTGTCAGGACAAGGTTTTTAGGAAGATAATGTTTGAAAGATCGCACGCAAAAATAAAAAAAATGGGTTTAAAAATCTCCACACAAACAACTGTCATTTACAATATCGGTTGCTATGATAATTTTATGTGCAAAGCAACTACGCTTATGTCAAAACATAAGTGTAGTTGCTTAGCAACCACATAACATCACCATAGCAACCGACCGAGTTTTTTTGTTCAGAAATAAGTTACAAAAAGTTACAGCGAGGAAAATAAGAAACTAAGGCATGTGAAACGGGCACCGTCTAGTTTTTACGAGTTACAGACAGAACAAACTGTAACTTCGCAAACTATATGCAAACAAAGGCAGTAATAAAAAGGGGGCGGCTTGTCACAGCAGAACCAACGCATGAGTCAGAGCTCCGCCAGTCTGCGGACACGGCTGTTTGACTTGTGTAACACGATCGAACAAGGAATTAAATCAAATTCAATATCAATATTGCTGTGACCTGTTACATTACAACAGTCTTTTTATTCATGAAGCGGCAAACGTTATAACAATATTTATTTGACAAATACTAAGGGGTATACTCTTTTTGGGATGTAGTAAAGACTATTATTAGGAGACTCCAGCGGGGATAACAGCGTCCTTCTGCGTAATGCGAGTATAAGACCATAAAATGAACATCGCGTAAGCTTCTGTTCGTAGAGCCTCTCTGGTACACTGATTTTTTTTATACATCTATTCTTTTAATACTCGGCCAAATGTGAGAAAGTAGTATGTGACATATTAAGCGAAAATATCATAGTACGAAATTCTCCATTTTAAACCAATTGGTGGACAAATTTTCCATGCGCTCAACATTTTTCGCCATATTACGTCCCTGAAATTTAGCTTTTATTTACTTACAGTAAAAGGCAGTGAGCACTTTGTTTGACTTATATGTATATTTTCCCCTAGATTTGCGCAAATATATTTAATTGAGAAATCGCGGGTGATATCTGTTACGTAGCAAAAAGACCGCAATAACATCACGGACGTACGTGTGATTCCGATGGTCCGGCCACAGTTCCGCGTTGGTCGCAATTCGATGTTTTCCAAGTGACAAAATCGTTTCGTCGAATCGAATTATATTGATAACAATGAGTCGTATGTGCTTCGCATCTTGTCTTATCGATTATTAGCGAACAAACGAATGTCATGTAAAAAAAACAAGGAGGTATGTTAGAAAATGACAATAAGGAGGTGGTGTGAAGAGGTCTATAGTTTTCCGGCCCCTAAAAAACACAATGAGCCACTTGCTAGGCCGAGCCTGACTATTCTTACTATAGTTACCTCTGCGTAGCTCTGCAACTGTTAAAGATGGGGCTCTTTTCATGTTGAATTTCAAATTCTGAGTATTGTCACGGGCAAGCGTATCAAGTGTCATAAATTGTACTATTTCAGCGTCATCGCTCGGCTACGCGCTGCTCAACGTGCCGGCCAACGCGACGGTGGCGGACGGCAGTTGCAATGCCACCTCGCAGCAGCTCGCGCTGACCTGGACGGCAGGCGGTGACCACTCCCTGACGATGCACTTCCTCGCCAACGACACTACCAAGACTTACGTCCTCAACAGCCTGAACATCTCGCTGTCACCGGAGATCTTGGTCAACTCGTGTAAGTTATCTTCTTTTAGTTTAGACGCAACAGCGAACATCTTATTAGGATTTAATATTTTGTTGTATTTAGATGACTATTGTTAATTTCTGATCACCACATTAGATATGGTCATGGCCATTTACCATCGGCACGCATCTTATGTACGTTATCGCGGCGGAAGGAGAAATTAAGAGACAAAGAGAAAAAAAAGAGTTGTGTTATCTGAAATCGTGGATAGCGCAGTCTCTTAACGGAAAGTCTATAATCGCTCTAAGACGCGGCTACCGACCGCTCCGGTTGCTTGTAGGGCTGCGGCCAGTCGGACGGTTGCAATGGTTACGACCCCGATCGTGCTAATTAGCACACACCCGCTAGTGCAGCGTGGCTGACCGTGTACCGGCTGACCGCTCTAGCACATGTTAGGTCTTTCGGAT
>DWTW01002733.1:0-10684 GCA_018246275.1 Papilio slateri
AATCGGCTAACTATTAAATTTATTGCCACGACGACAGAGTTCGGCCACTTTGCATCTCGAGGGCTCGGAGATAAAAACTGCTCGCCGAATAATAAAAGGTGGAATTACTGGGAAAGTTTCTCTTTTTCGGGATCTCACGAATATCCACTTTCGACGGATGAAATTTAGGGAATTCTCGTATCTTTCGTCCAATATTCAGTCATATCTTTCTCAAATCCCAAGCGACAAGCGAAAAATTACATCAAACGGTTACATAGTGTGTTTAAATTGATATTAAATATATTGATAATTATTAACTTCTATAAAAGAATTTGGGCGGAGTCGAGCTTTAAAGTCAAGACACACTTATAGCCCCCATTGCAAAATTTATTTTCGTAAAATTAAAAAAAATATAAAAATTTACTTGTGCAAATTGTTACGGAGAGAATTATTGACATGTCTTGACTTTTTTTTATTAAAGTATAGAGGAGATAAACTCACCTGTTTTTCACTGGAAATATCATCGAGCTCCATGGGTCCGGTCGTCATGGGCGGAGCTCCGTGCATCGGTGATTTGAAGCCGGCGGTAGAGGACACAGCCGCGACCTGACCACTGCTTTCAGATCCCATTTCCATGTTGGACCCGTCAGACTCGGAACTGTTAGCGCGCATTTTCCGTCTCTCCTTCTTTCGAAAATCTGACCTCGTTGGCGATGACGCGCTGCCGAAACCGTTTGACTTTTTATCGTACCCATTGTCCAGTAACATTGGATTCTGGAAATTGCTATGATGCAATCCATTTGGTGTGTATTTGTCTTGTAGCGACTTCATATCGAACGGTTCGTTTTTCAGCACATGAACCACTGTTGGACTTTGGATATTTTGTATAAGGCTCCCGTTTTGATGCAGGAGCGTTCCATTCTGGTGAAGAATTCCATTTTGTGTCGGAAAAGCATTAATTGTTGCGATATTAGGTTGATAGAGCTGTATGTGTCGGTCATCTATGTAGGTTTGACCCGCTGGCGCCAGCTCCCTCGCCTGCAGTGGAGCTGGTACTATAGGGTAGCTTCTAGCGTTCACAGCTGTTAGCGTATGGAATGTTGTTGCGTTCACTGGCGATAACGTAGTCAAGGTGGTCGACAGAGGCGTGACCTGCGCCAATGTGGTCAAATGCGCCGGAGACGACGGCGTCGTGAGCTGCGTGAGCTGGGTTAACTGACTAGGACTCGCGCTGTGCGTGGGGCTCGCCGTGACCGGGACCGGGGTGACGCTCGGCAGCCCCGTCTCCGGTATCACGGTCGTCTCTGGAAACGTCTGGAACTGACTCTGGAAGGACGGCAGCTTGTTCGGTATGGGCTGCAACGTCACCGATTGGTAGTCGAGGGGCGAAGAGAATCCTGCGCGTAGTATCGCATCTTTCGAGTTGACGGTGATAGGCATCGACTCCCACGGTCGATACTGCGGCTGGCTGGCTATCACGGAGACTGTGTCGCCCGTCCTCTCGTAGTACTCCCAAGCCGGGTCTAGCAGCCGGCCGTCTGCGGTGAGTATCCTCTGTTCGTTGTCCGCCATTTCGCCGAACGTCGAGAAAGGCGGCAAGTGCGCGCTGTCCGCGCCCGCCTCGCTCCGGAGCGCTTCGCTCATGACGTGTTCGCTCGACGGGACCGCATCGCGTCACTTTGTCGCGAGCCAAAACCGTATCACATACAAAAATAACTTCTAAACTAAGTCTACGTTGTACTGAACGATCGGGAACTGTGATGGAACTTGTTGTTTTGTACTTTAAATACCTGGCTTCAGTTCGCTCTAATTCTAAATAGCACTTACGTTACGACTATACGGCACACCGGTTTACACTACCCTAATCACAATATCTTCGTTTGTTCACTATGAAATAAATAGTGTAAAAAGTCCTTTACATACAGCTTAAATAATACGAGTCTTAAGGTTACAGGCTTATAAAATCTTTGGCTGACTTCTTTTTAGAAAATGCTCCAGGAATCGGTTCGCTTGCTTGTTAACTATCGATAAAATACTTTGTGCACTCGTTTAACGATATCTTTATTATTTTGGAACGTTTAAATACTGGTCGTTGATAGTTTCTCTTCTATACTTTTTTCATTCGAAGGCTTCTTTTTATTGTAAATACCGAATACTTCAGACTTAAATTAATTTGTACTGTTTGGGAGTTAGCGTATACTTTGTGAGTTTCTTGTTTATTTTTAACGTTTAAAAAGGTTTTTAAAAAATAGTGCTTATATAATTCTTGAAACGAAAGATATGACTGGAGGCTTTGGTTTGAGGAATTCGTGTGTTTTGGTTGACTTGTTTGCTTCTGCGGTGTTGTGGAGCGGCGCATGGGCGACGGACTCGACCGGTGCTATCCGTGCGCCCGCCACGAATCTGTAAACAATAATGTAATATCAATACACATTTGGAAAATGTAAATAAAATTATAGAAATTAATGATGTTCATGCAAAATCGAAGATTTTATTAATGTTGTTGTGGCAGCGTGATAAGCGGTCTAATATAACTAGGTTATCTGACAGGGTGTGTCAAACAATTTCTTATGAGAAGTGAATCTGGTTACGATCACATCGATGTTCTTAGATATACCCAATTATATATTACCCAATCTAATATTAAGAATTCAGCTGCAGTATATTCCACAATTCAGGATAGGAAATATAACTTACGTAAATATTTCATAACAACAAGGAACTATCAAACGTCATGTTTTACCTATCTATGTATTTATGAGGGAAAACGATGTAATAATTCGTTTGATTATGATTATATCTTGTACAACTAAGCAATATCAATAAGGAAACAAGGTTCATGACTATGTATAATAAGGTAGGACAAACTAGCCTAAAATAAGGTCGCGAAATGAGACGTGTGGCGATATTTGTAAAGTTGTGGTACGCCGTACGGGTCCGAGTTAGTTGCGGGTGCGAGCGGGGCGCACGCGCGCTTCATTGGGAATTGCGTCACTTGCAAACATTCTCCTGTTTTTTTTCTTATCCGTATCGAAAGTTGACGATACTCTTTTAAGCGAAAACATTGAACGATGTTCGGTAATTCATAAATTGAGTTCACGTTATCAAGTGCATGATGTGGATATCATGCATTCGTTGATGCGAAGACAGATGGCGCTAGTAGTCGTACTAGAGTAGTAAGCTTCAACTATTTTAGTTTGTATATTGTTTAATTTTAATTCGAATAAATCTTGTAGAGTCGAAACAAATTGTTATTTAAGAGCGTTCTTCATAATATTCGTAAATTCGTTAAAAATAAAAATTAAAGCTAATAGCAACAGAATGCCAAGGCGATTGAGAAAACCCTGTAATAAAAAGAAAATGATGCATTCGCTATTAAAAACTTCTTTCCTACCAGCTCTTTGTAAAAAAAAAGTATCAAAATTAATATTTTGGTACCAAAATTAATTTAAACATCTAAAGAAAGAAAGTTATTTCGTACTTTTAAATTTCTACTTTTAACGTCAGTCTTCAATATACAGTTTGGAATTTTTTGACCTCAACTGAAGGTACTCAAATACTGGAGATAGACAATTTTATTCAAAGCAAACATTTCTTTATTCTTAAAGAGAAACAAAACAGCATTCAAATATTTTTAAAAATATGCTTACCGAACCCGAGAATTGAACTGGCTAAAATCCGTCAAAATAACACCCTGTAGGTTACAGGCATGGCATATGGCGTCAAACGATAGTGTCAATGGTAAGGAACAAATATCTTTAGCTAACATAGTAAATTAAATGAAAGGAAAATTGTGAAATCTAAACTTATTTGAAATGAAGTAACAAAAACGAGTAAAAGTTTACTCGTTTTTCTATTTTGTAGAATACGAATTATTATTATTATTTTAAGTTTGTAGTATAACAAAATTGTAGTTTAGTAGTATGGGATTTTTGGTAAATTTGATATAGTCATCTCCTGTATACGTATTTAATTTGTATATTTTTTTATTTTTAATGACATGATTTTTTTTAATCTTTATTTGAATTAGTCTTGATTGAGAAAAGTCTATTACAATAAATACGTAATACGAAATACGTAACTTAATGTAGCATATAATTTTGAACCACTATGAACAAAAATAAACGTGACCCTCGCGAATAACGAGCTTTTATTGTATTTATTTGTAAAGAAATATTTTAAAAATTACTACGCTCTTTTTTTAATATTCCTTGTTACCGGATGACATTCCGTTATTCTTTAAAATATTATACGAGAAATAATTTTTAAAAAACTTGTTGTATACTTATAACGATGTAAGGTTAGTAGACAACATTGATGGCTTGGGCGGTAATGCGGCAACGGCCTCGGGAACAGTTCGGCCGCCGTCACGTGGTGCCGTATATAAGCTTGTAAACAAACTATTAATAGAAAGGGTACGTTCATAGTAACGCTACGCTCTATTTCGGCGTCTCTATTTTAAGGGAACTATTTTCGTGATGTTTCAATTCAAATCTATTTCGCGCGTTTTTTAAAATGTTCTTGACTATTTTTATTCATCCAGAATGGGCAAAGGTATTATAATCTTCCAGCCAATTTTACAGTTATATTTCTTTAATCAATTTTAGCACTAACGAACGAATATGGATTTAAAGAATACGGTTATAATAAAAACAACTAATCTCGTTCTTCCATATCTACGGGTATATGGAAACGTACACTATACGTGTTTTTTGGTAACTAGATCGTTTAAAATATTATTTAATTTGAGGAACAAAACGTAATTAAGGATTAGAAATATAGTGCATGTTTTCCTTTTCAATAATATTTGACTTTTATTTTCCATTTCAAGATTAAATTTATACATTTATAAACATTAAGCATTCGGCTATTACGTCATAGTGATCGCTTCACAAAAGTGCGATCAAAACGTTCCGACTAGTAATCACCGGGCGAAACTCTTTGTAGATGCACACAAAGAGCGTTCTCCGAAAAAAAAAATGTTAAAAAGCTCACATAGTACTCTGGTGACCAGACCTTGCTGTCAAATTTAAGGACACAGACCTAGTCCACAAAACCATATTATAACTTTTATACTGTAGGAAAGGTTTTTTTTAGATTAACTGCATACAATTATTCGTCAATCGTTACTGGTCATAAATATAAATTGACAACAGTTATATTAAGTTTAAAACAAACATTTTTTTAAACAAATTAAGTCGTGCATTTCGATGGGGATTCGTATTACAAAATTTCTGCGCAGCCTAGTCGGAACGGAACGCAACACGAAGTGACGCGTGTGTGCGCGTCGTCATTCGGCGATTCGTGTGCTCGCGGACTCAAGGATTCGTCAGCACTTATGTGTGCGCTCGGTAGCGTTGTGTGCGTACAACGCGATAGTATCTGGGTCTCAGTTGTCAAGGGCAACCGTACAACCGCTGCAGCGAAAGCGCTGCGCTTGAAGCGGCTCGCTTTAAATCTACGGCTTATTTTTAGAGACGGATGTTGTCGCTTTTTTGTGCGGCGCAGCGCGCTGCAGCGGGAATGTTCAGTTGACGCTCGGGAATCCTTGAAACTTATAAAAGCTGAACTTGAATATCGTACTGTAATGTTTTCAGTTCATGTTGTGGAGCCGTGCGTTTCGAAAATATTTATTAGTTTTTGTTTCCGTGTCGATCAGATATTCCGTAAATTAAGTTACGAATACATTTCGTTAAACAATATGTTGCGGATATGTAAGTGTTATTATCGATTAATATAATAGAATGGCTTCAATTTAATAAACACAAAATTTCACAAGCAAACAACAACAATATACAACTTTAGATAAATTACAGTACAAAACATATATCCTAATAAATTAATTACTCGGGCCGGGTTGTCTTCAAATCTTGAATAGAATAGTGGTAAAGCCAGAAAAGAAAACAGTGGGGACGTCCCAGAAAAACATATCGATCGGATTAGTGGCGTACTAAAGAAAGGCGATATTAAGAGTACACGTAACTGACGAGTGTTTATGTTTAGATGTACATCCGTAGAAGAACCGAGAGAGATGTGCCAGGATCGCACCAAATGCAAATCCGTAATTTCTGCCTGTCCCTCTGGGTCATAAGCGTGTCTGCATATTTAACAGCAAGAGTTTTTGCCTTAATGGGTCCGTAATATCGTTCTCCATTTCATAGTGACAAATAAAGTTTCTATAATGACACGAAATAAGAATACGATACATAGGAGGAAGTAAAAGTAGCGCATGATATTTCCTGGAGTATAATATAGGTCTTTTTACATGGCAATGAACGAGTTCAAGCAACTGACTATTTGATCGAGTTTTTTTTTCTTGACACTACCAGCTGTGCTATACAAAGTAACACATCCGGGGGCGCCTGCGCATAATACCTGCGCCGGAAACAGATATCTCTGTCACAGTGATCACTTGCTGATAATCACAGATAAGGAAGACGTGCGTATTTATTGATGTAATCGTGTTTTATTAAATACTATAATTTAAAGTAGAGCAGAGTAAAAACCACTCCAGAAAGTTTAAATTCTTATCTATGGTTGGTTGTTGAATAAGTCTTTGAATTTACTAATTCAACGACTTTATTCGAAAAGCCATTACGATTTGCATCACTCTATTTTAGAGGAGAGGCCTATATCATGTTGAATGATCAACAATCGTGAAAATTATTAAGAGTTTCAATTTTAGTTTATTTAAAAAAAAATGTTTAGTTGTCTAAATCCATGCTTCACTCCAGCTTACATAATTGCTAAAATGTGACAGTGACGATGACATACATAAACCGTTTTTCTCTTAGTCAATCTCCGTTTCATAGAGGCTGGAAAGAGATATAGATTGAGAGGCTACCAGGTTCTTCGTTATATTGGTTAATAACACATTTTTAATTATTCGGACTTTTGCATATAACTTGCAGCCTTTTAAAAATCAAATTCCGAGATTTACATATCAAATTGACACGGAACAGTTAAAATTTGATTTGTAAAATATTAATTTTGATTTGTAATCAATCTATATAAAAGTGTCATTGTCTGTCCAGTTTCTCTGAAGATGCTATGGACGCTTAATATCTATAACTGTTTACAGTAAAATGCAAATTCACAACAGAACACGCGCATTGAGACAGCAGTAAAATTAGCCATTCGTTGTCATTACGTTTATAAATATTTTCGTCTGCCACGCGCGCCCCATTGAAGGTCCTTGCTAAGTACATTTGTGAATTTCTCGTTTTTCCGGAATCGAGTATTTACTTCGTCAAAGTCATGATTCATCAACGCGTAATTAGTCAGGGTTTAATCTGAGAAACAATAGGTTTTAGGTTCGAGTCCGACTACTATCGTAAACCATCTCTTAATACAAGCTTCAGATTAGTAGGATGGTTTACAAGACGAAATAAATTATATTTGCAAAATGTCATAATCTTGATACAAAAAATAAATAACCAAGTGAAGATTTAACTTTAACTTGAATAAAGGTCGATTGTAAGGATATAATAATTAAAATTCTTAAAAATGTTTGAATTTAAATAGGAAATAAATATTTAGATATTTTATAATGCGTACCGTGTTATTTCTGCTAACTCTCTGACTCTTACTGCGTTTGAAAGACACTGTAGGTAAGAATTAATACTGGCCGTAAGAAAATATTATGTACTGGAATTTCGAGCGCAAACGCTAAGAGTAGGCTTTTAAAATATTTTAAAGCATTCTGTTGCCGTGGGAAAGTACTACTAATCGCCTCGTAAAGACTTTAAACAGACATTTTATAAAGATATTTATTGCCGTGTAATCGTATTATTTAAATTAAAAAAAAGGAAAAAATACGAACAAAGCACTGTGTATACATAAAAAATGACAAAAAACTTCGTTCGTTGTTTAGTATTATAGAAAAACAATAATTATTTTGCATATTTTTACCGACGAAAATGTGTTACTAGAAGTTTACACCATCTCTGATGGGTCTGTCTACTCCGATCGGGTTGGAAATTTTCAATATCTACTTGGTATTTGTCTGTAATAACACAAGCATCAATTTAGTTTGAATCTCTTACGAGATTAAAAAGAAACTTTGTATTTTTTTAAATATATTTGTCTAAATATAGAAAATACAAGAATAAAATAATATATTGACGGTACGTATATCCAGAGGAAGCATTACCGACACGATATTTCAAATCATTGTTTCTCACAGCACACAGACCTATATACCGTCATCAGCCTGTAATGACGGCGCGCACAGGATGCGTGCATCAATTTGATTGCCCGCCGCTCCGGGTTCAAACCTAGTCGTTATTTTGTTAAATCGACGCTTTGATACACAACTGTGTTATGTATATGGCTTTAGAAATAAGTGATTTTTATCACATTACAGATATGACAAGATCTAATAATATAAATGCGCGTGATATTCATAATCAACGAAAAATTTCATTGAAATAAGTTAAGGATTAAGATATATTTGGTGGTGGAAGGAGAAATAGTAAAATATTTTAAGCAGATAGCTGAAATTAAATTTTTGATTTGACAGACTTACAATTTCAAAATAAAAGATTCAAAAAGTTTCTAATATTCACATGAAAATGTTTAAGAACTGGAGCACGAAAGAAATAAATGCCAACGCACCAGAAAACTTCACTTAAATTGACGTCACTAATTTAAAATTTAAAAGCAGAAGACAAAGCCGCGATTAAGGCGCATTACAATGATAAGGCGACGAAAGAATCTCCCGATATAGAGTTACCGTCCCATCCCATTCAGGCACTCGAATCCAGTTGAATAGGACCGCAGATGTGGCGTTTTTTACAACAATCTTTCCCACACTACTACTTTTTCTGATCCTTTAGTACCTTCACGCACAACATTGCTTTCTTTTAAATTACTTTTATCACAAATTTCGACCTTCACACGACACAATAAGGTGTTTAATGTTACACATTGTACAATTTTAAACGCAAAATAATGTTGCCCGATACAGTTTTGTAAAGATTTTTTGTCGCACACGTCTTTCTCCTATCGGATGCGACATAGGAAATTGAGCATTTTTTCATCGCGCGTGTTTAAAATGGAATTGTCTGAAGGAAGTCACACATGCGCGGTATGATTGTTTGATTTACTATTGTTTCCTTTTTTAAATTCAGTTTGTACTAGAAAAATGTTTACAGATACAACTGCTAAATAATGAAAATTCAGGCACAAATTATGCACGCGTAGATCAAATACGTTTTTTTAACTAATTTTGAGTAAAACATTTCAGGACATATTTTCTTAGATTATTATTATTTTCTTATTTTCTTAGTGTCATTCCTGGATTTTACTTTTATTTCTGGAGCATTTTTGTTTCATTTTTGGTACATAAATTCCCCCAGTATTTGTAATGACTAAGTTATTTTATTTTTTTTTTAATTTAACCCTTTTGACAACATTACCATAAATTAGATTGTAACAATTGCTTATAATTTCTATGGGGTTGTTTCACTGAAACCAGCTTTGATTTTTAGGCTTTAAATAATACTATTGATGGAAGTTAATTTCGTAAAAATGACCGGATGAAAAAAACAGGGAACCGTCGGACTCTGAGGGACTCAGGACCAATCGGCGGAGACATAATTAGACGAGAACTAAACCTAAAACTTTGTCTAGCGCCAGACTTTTATGTTCGACTCAGATCACATTTATCTCGACTTAAATACATTTTATGCATACAAGAGTAACGTTTGATTTACGTTCATTCGCACAGTAAATCTATTGTGGGGCTACAGAAATTCCGATACTGAAATATTAAGCGATCTCACTATGAATTGGCGTACGTTCACCGGCGCGTCTGCAATCCTAAATAAAATATTCTTCACGATTACAAGCTCCAAACTTTATCCGCGGCTGTGATCCGCCTAGACGATAGAGAAAGTGTTCGGGCCGTTATGAAAACTGATGGCGTCTTTTTAGTTTGTTCAGGAGCAATAAGAAGAGGATTACGAGAGCATGAATCAACTTAAGATATTACGGCCCTTAGGAAAGATTTTTGGCGAAGTACATACTCGAGTTTAGCATCTTCTTTATTAAAGACTTAAATTTTTGTTACTTTACATTACATTCGTTGTTAGTTACATGTATAAAAAAATTAGCAGAAAATTTTATGTTTTGCGCGATATTGACGGCTTAATTGAATTTTTGTGATTCTTTAAACTGAAAATCAATTAGTACTAACAGTAGTACATGTAATTCATATTAAAATATTTGATTAAAACGCAAATGACTAATTTATGGATTGCATGCAGTAAATATAGTACAACATCACGTTAAAGATAAAATATGAGTTGATTGTAAATCTAGTGCCAGACTAAGACACCGTCACGAGACTTTAGAACGGTAATTTCTCTAAAAATTCTGTCTGTTGTAAGTGTATTAAAATCAATGCTATATATTGTTTTTAATGAACGATTAATTCAAACGCGATGTTAACGTTATTTTTATTTTATTATATTATCTATTGCAATAATACACATTAATAATACGTTTTGTTTTTACAAACCATCGTGCAGTATATTATAATGTAAGTGTTCGAAAATCATATTTAATCGGCGAATAATCAAGTATATTATTATTATTATGATGTGGTGGAGAAAATTATGTCTCCGTCTGGGTGGTATATACAATACTTAAAATAAATAAAATGTAATTAAATAATATAATATTATTATTTTTATTATTGTTG
>DWTW01002734.1:0-10684 GCA_018246275.1 Papilio slateri
AATCCTCTTATCCTTCCCATCCTATCCTTATTAGAAAAGGATAGGAAGGGGAAAAGGACTAGGATTAGGCCTCCGGCACCCCATTCATCAGACGAAACGCAGAAACTAGAGCGGAGTGGAAAAAGCGTCGGGTCAGCGGCTAAATTATACTATAATAGTTAGGTTAGTATGTAGGCAGGTTTGAAAGATGGAACATAAGTTAGCCCATTCAGTTTTCTCTTGGAGGGACCCACGTCATAATCGAGCGGAAACACAGACGTCGACAATAATTGAATATATTTAACTATTTTTAAAATAAAAAAGTAATTACTATTTACGAAATCTAAAATTCTTTTCTTCAAGAATTCCACAAAAGTTCTGAGTGTTGAACGAAAAACATTCCCACGGTAATAACCGGGCACGTCACGGCACGTCACTCCGCTGTCGTCGCACGTCACCACACAGACCAGTTAATATTCTCTTTTAATTATTTAATAAAAACATTGCCCATAACATTCACAAGCAGAAACATGTTCATAAATATTATTTCTGTTGTTGTATGTTCATAAATATAATAAGGTATTATTTCTGCCGCGTAAACCATTTAAAACATCGATAATTCTCATTTTTTTATTTTATTCAATGATTTACACCTTTATATATATATAACCTAACAAATAGTTAGTCTGCCTCTAAATATGAAGGCTGAAATCTATGAAGGTTCGTACTTATCAGTTTTTCTGAAGCGATTATTTTTCTTGTTCACTTCACCACAAATTATTTTTATTATTTATTTATTAACAACAATACAACACCATTACAGAATATTTCCGATGCGATGTTATATGTACATTAAATTACAATTTACAATAGTTATTCAAATATAAATGGAAACATATAATAATAAAAAAGACAGGACAAACAAGTAATATAGACAATACACATCTAAATACTTAAATTTACATAGTCTTCCACAAATTTGTATGCAGCATCGGTGAACT
Organism: Papilio slateri; assembly: GCA_018246275.1. Lineage (NCBI taxonomy): Eukaryota > Metazoa > Arthropoda > Insecta > Lepidoptera > Papilionidae > Papilio > Papilio slateri. Next base: position 981 of record DWTW01002734.1, read on the forward strand.
TCGACACGCTACAATTAAATATATCTAAACCTTAAATATGATATTTAAGTCTTTTCTAGTTCTTAATAGATTAATTCTAGCGATGGGCTCGAGGAACAGGAGCGGGCGACGACGCACCTGAACCTCACAGTCGGGGGCGCGCAGACGCAGCGCGGCAAGCATGGCCGGCTGGCACGCCGCGCCGCGCAGCACGGGCCGCACACAGCACGAGGTCCAGCGTGCTGTATCCAACCATTTATAGCAATATAATTTTTACATACAACTCAGCCAAAAGAGCCTTTAAGATAGTTGCTATTTTTGAGCCTACTAAAAACTCACCCGGAAGAAGGATCTATTTGAATGTTTAAAGTATTACATGCAGAGCAAACTGGCTGTAAAGTGAGACGTGTACCAGACCTAGGGTATATTAAAATTCTCCGCGTTAGCGAACGCCGCGGCTTCTTAGTACAATGCACATTGTCAACGTATATAAAGATACACTGTAGCTTTTATAACACCATTGTACTGCACCCGCGGCTGTTTCTTTAGCGTTTCACGGCGTATTCAACTATTTTATTATTCATGCAATAACAGTCTTTCGCGCACCTCGCGTAATATTAATAATTGAAGACTTCCGCGACAAGCCATGAAGGCAGTCTAGTATGAGATGATATATAATTTACAAGTATACTTTTTACGCTTTTTACACACTCGCCAACAGAATGCCGGTAAAGTTGTTCAAGTTGTTGCTTCTTTACAAGTTATGTTTCAGTTTTACGAGCTTTCTTGTGTATTCTCGACGTGAGAACGTATATTAAAAAGTCTAAGCATCAAGGAAATTAATAAGTTACCTTTCAGAATAGACTTACATTTTACAAATATAGTACTTTAGGCTCATATTACACGTCGCGGCAGATCACTTATCAGACCAAACTCAGAAGTACATGGTTTCTTCTCTGGTCGAGCCGGCCCAATCATACAACACCTACTATTGCTCTTTCACCTGACTGAGTTATACATATTAAAGAGTTACACATTCGAAGAATACCTTCCCCATTTCTGTATCTGAATATTGCCTTTTAAGCAAAGCTTTTGACGAACAGTTAGAAACTGTCATCCCAAAATCTTCATAATATTAATTCTTTAACTACACTAATTAAAAAAAACGATGCTAAAAAGCTGTCAGTAGTCAAGCAACTAGAGCTCCCACCTCTAACGGAATGCTCGCTACATTTGATTCCAAATAAGAAAATCAATAATGTTTAATCGCCACTAATGTTTGTTTTCCTGTTTCCTTTTTTTTATTTGTTCTCAAAGTATGGTAAGACTAATCTAGGCTTGTAAATACATCTCCTAGCTTTCTCTGCCACCAGCAAGACGAGATAACTTATATTGTTTGGAGAAATCACTAATCAGGATTTGAATAAATAAATTTGATAAAACCAATCCGCTTAGGCTTTTATCTTTGGGCAGTGCATTTCTATACATTCTACAATACTTTGTGACAACATTGAATTCTATTGTTCATAATAAAAATAAACGTTATAATAATATTATTAAATCGTGCATAAAAATGTTCCATGTAATTTTACACCGCGGCTATCGAGACGCATTTTATTGAATTTAAAAAGGTTTATTTCATCGGGGTATTGCATTATGGTTTGATACGAAAGCTTGTTTATGGTGCATTGTTCTCACTCAATATTACACTTACCACTGCATTAAAACATTACCATTGAGCAACGTTCCCTTTGATAAAATCGAAGACAAAAGTCTATAAACGACAGTTAATGCATGCTTAAAGATTTATAGTGTAAAATAAGAAATAAAACGCCAACATTTTGAGATGATATATATATATTTATTATTTTATTTTATAGTAGAAGGTGGCAAACGAACAAACGGTTCGCCTGATATTAAGTCACCGTTACCCCTAGACAACTAACCCATTGAGCTAACGAGTTGGAGATGTGTTGCTTACCCTTGTTGGACAGAGGAGGGGATAGATAGGAAAAAGGATATTTCTTTTTCATATCTAATCCTTCGCCTGTCAAATTCTCTTCTTCTACCCATCCTTTCCTTATTTTAAAAAGATAGGAAGGCGAAGAGGACTTAAATTGTGCCATATCTCAGTCATGAGATGAAATGCAGAATACATTTACGTCTATCTTCTGCGAGGTCGCGGTATTTCACCAGTCGATCAGGCCCATTCTTGCAACAGATTGTTTTTGCAGGCTCTACCACTGTTAAAATGAGTTTCAAGTAATTGATGAAACTTAAATGGCGAAAACGCTTAAGGTACCATCTCCACCTATAGGCCGCTGTACAGACATTAAAATCGGCTTAATAAAATACAAATTTTCCCAGATATTGCCCTAGATAGGCATCTAATTGAAGGCTCACTTCAAAAGAATTTATCTATACACAATGGGTGGTATTAATCAAACTAGACGAGAATAAGACAGATAAGAAAAGCGTTATTGTTCAACTTTGTTTTAATTTATGATAATTGAACAATGTATACTGAATAAAAGAAATTAACGAAATCGTGTAAATTACTGTCGCTGTTGCTTTTTATTATTGCCCCGGAAAGTTTTCTAATTAAGGTCATAAAACTGTTGCTTTGTTTGACTTTATAAAACTCTGATAACACAACTTTATTACATTTACGTTTTGCTCTATCCCAAACTCTGTTCAATAATACACAGTAATTATGAATTTAAGGTTTATTAATACAATAAAAAAATATACAAAATAAGAATACAATTATAGAATGAGATTTAGTTGGCTGAACTTATCTAATTCAAATTCTAGCGATCGTTGATACGGTAAGAGTGTGTCGTAAATTCGATTACGAAATCCATTAATTCGTCATTGTTCTCGAAAAATGAATAGTTCATTTAATGATACTTTGTTTCATATTTAATTGTTTCAAAAACATAGTTTTACAGTAAATATAGCTACAGTTATATAAAAGTAAACCTTAAATTTTTATTTCGCAAAAACTCGCTCCCTAACGCGCTTGAGCCGTAATCAGCAATAGTTTTAAAATCTTCCAATACTTAAACTATCTTGTCATCTGGTTCTTTAAAACAAGTATCCCTATGTATCGTTAAAAAACGTCTTTACCCCTCATTTATTAAATCTGAGATCTTATGATGCTAATTTTAATAACCTAATGTTACCTGGTATTTTGTAATTTGCCAACCAGTTTTCTTCCTTTGTCTACGGTATAGATCAAGCCCATTTATTTGTTAACCAATCGGAAATCTGGCGCAATTTCAAATCCATGAATTACTTTTACGAAACAGTTGGCATACACTCCGACATATCCTTTTACCAGTAATAACAAATGGCCGTTTTAACAATGTGGAAACATTGGATAAAACAACATAATCGAATGGTTTTATTTCTGCTGTGGCCTAAATAGCTATTTATCACTAAGAAAGAGCTCTCACTAAGAACCGAAATTTAGGTAACCATATTAGACCAACGGGAGCTTTTAAGCAGTGGTCATTGGTCAGTGGTCATTGGTCACAAGCAAGCGGTTCTCCTTTACTTCTTATCTTATCGGACGACGACCTTGCGATTACCACTGTTCTATTAAATAACTTTGGATACTTATCAAATTCAGCAAGTGTGTGCTCTCTCAAATGTCGTAATACTATCTAATTGAATAACCAAATACAGGATTAGGCACTTATTTAATATTTTTTATATGATAACAGTATTTAACGGCATATAACCATGGCAATGCTTGATTTCTATCTACATAAACGTTTACGTGACCAAACTTTCAGTATATTAGTTGGAAAACTTCCTCCATTGAAAATGAACAAGTTTGATACTCGGATAAGCTATTGCGACCATACAAGGAGGAGATCCAATTAAATTATTGCTGCTTCAAAGGCGGAATACATTATAGCGTCGAGGCATTGACTGAGCAACGACTATGGAAATCATTTACCCAGGCAACTTCTAACTGAAACATGCGGAGCGCCGATCTCAAACAATATTGAATAACATGCGATACATATGCTAACAAAATAAAAAGATATGCATTTATATCGTTTTTACATACACAGTGAAATATTGGGGCCAAAATAGTTGGAGTCGATGATTATTCCCTATAAATATATCCTAATAAAGAGGAACAAAGGAACATATTACCTTACCTTACCTTATTATTATTACCTTACGAATAGTAATGTATGTATACATTTCTATTCGTAGGTATCATTGCTGGGAGCTCCTTAAGATTGGTATTGAGTGTCGAGTTGAAGAATGTCATAGGATTTAGAGTCTATCGGGTACCAACGTATCTTATAGGCTGACGTATTATCCATCTGACATTACCTACCAAGTGAACGTCTTGTTCGCATTGCTTCTTCATCAACCCCATCGAAAGAGATACAGTAGATTTTATTGGGATAATGAGCCTTTGATGTCCCAGTCCAGTATACAATCGATTTTTGTAAACTTTTTTTTATAGTAGAAGGTGTCAAACAAGCATGCAGTTCACCCGATACAAGTAAACAATGCCCATAGGCATCTGCAACAGCTAATGAGTTGCAAATGTTGCCTACCTTTTAATGGACAGAGAAGGGGACTAACAGAAAATAAGGATACTTATTACCTTTTCCTGTCCGTCCCTTTTCCTGTCAAATCCTCTTCCCCTTCCCATCCTTTCCTTATTAGAAAAGGATAGGAAGGGAAAAAGCAATAGGTATAGGCCTCCCGCACCTCACTCATCAGACGAAATGCAAAAATATTTCTACTTTACGCCTGTCTTCTTTGAGGTCTTGGTATTCACCGGCCGAGCCGGCCTATTCGTGCAACAGATGTTGTTGTTGCGGGCTCTTAACGCATCTGCAACTCATTAGCTTTTGCAGATGTCTATGGGTAGCGTTCACTTGATATCAGGTGAACCGCTTGCTCATTTGCCACCTTCAAGTTTTTATTACCCTGTTAATTTTCTTCTTGAACATTATCTTATACAAAATTTTCAAGAAAAAAAAGAAAAGGAAAAAGAAGTTTATTGCAAAACTGCGACTAGAAAATTAATGAGCAAGAGTGTTATTTTTACTTGCCAAGTAAAAAGTATTCCGGCGACAAGTCGGGAAGAGAAAAAAATTGAACTTTGTGGTTGAATTGCAAACTTTAGAATTTCTTTGCAAAACAAGTAAACGGTAGGTTGAGCAATCAGACTTCGTCATTACAAAACTTTCTTTAACGCTAAGTTTTAGTTACGTTTGCACATTTACATAATTTAGAAATATGGTTATAACATACATGTGCTTTTTCATATTAAGATAATTAACTTTATCTTTCCTTGTGCCACTAATCGACGAGATGGAGCATGATTTACTAATGATGTTTTATTAAGAGACACTTCCTCAAGGCGATAACTACCTATGATGATAAATCTCACCCAGTTCCCAAGTACTACGTCTACTTAGTCTAGTACTTGCGACCCCATTTAAACTAATCCGCGTCAATATTTTCAAACTATTTGGGGATACAAAATTAAAGATACAGATATTAAAGCTATCGTCTACCTAATAACTAATCCAACTACAGTTTATTGTTATTTATCAAACCAAAAAAATACATTGACATGGTTTCCAAATTCAAGATTCTAGAATTGATAACAACCTAACTACTCTACTTTCATGACATTATACCTCCGAATACATATCTCACAGAACGATAGTAATACAGAAAAATAATATTAGAAGAAGTCTGAAAGTTGCTCCAGTGACAGAGAAATTCAGGAGCAAGAGGTTAACGTGGTATGGGCATGTTATGCGGAGGGATGAAGGACATATAACAAAGAAAGTAATGAGAATGAATGTGGACTGTTATAAGGGTAGAGGAAGATCGAAGGAAGTGTGGATGGACTGTGTGAAAGATGACATGTGTAAGAAGAGTGTGAATTCAGATATGACGGCTGATAGAGCGATATGGAAAAGAAGTACATACTGTGCCAACCCCACATAGCTGGGAGAAGGGCAGGAAGAAGATGTTCTGTTTTAACTAATGTGATTCTTACATGTAGCTTATCAAAGTTCACTTAGCAAGAACATTAGAAAAGGCATAGGAAAACTTTTAGTGGTTCCATGTTTTGTACTTGATTTGTGAAGTGTATGTGTTAGATAAAATGAAAAATTCACGTGACCATATAAAAAACTATGCACAGTTTCGTCTCCTTTAATTAAGAATAATCGTAAACAAATTTTCTACGTATACTTTGTTTACATTTATAATTTGTCAACTGTTTACAAGTATTATAATTTAACTTTTTTGAAGACAGTACCGTAAGACATGGACTAAGTGGGCCAGTGGCTTCAAGCGTTTTAATTTGCTGTTTTAGTTATAAATTTAATGAAACGAAATATCGATTTTCGTGTCAAGATGTCGTTTCGTCTTTTACAGTCCGACAAGTATTTTTTTCGTTCGGTGTCGTAATAGTTTATATTTATTTAATGAAGAAGTTTGTTTAATGAGAATCCCAAGTGATGAAAGGTCAATGCGGTTTAAATTGAAATCTGATTAATAGAAATAAAGTTGTAAAAGTAAAACTTGAAAATATATTATATAGTAGTATACGAGGCACGTAACTGCTGCGTTGAAGAGTTTGTTTTTGTTTACAAATCAATCCCCTCCCAATTAATTGAATTAATTTCTGCTCGGCCATAGATACTCATCAATATTTATGATAACGTACTTTGTTGCAGAATGCTGAATACGAAAATGGTATATTAACCGCAGAATTAAATTATTTTCCGTATTTCACGGTTAAGCTAAAAGTAGTTTTTTTTTTTTATTTAGTTGAAAATTTTAATACATACTTCTTCGCATTGAAACGTGCCTGTTAATATTTAAAATAGCCAATATATAATAGTATAATTTAAACAAAACTTAAAAAGACTCTTAGAATAATACTTAGTCGAAGTAGAACAGTACTCAACGAAGGAATTGAGAGTATGGTTGTATTTCTAGGTTCTGATTCAATAATTCCAAGCAACGTTCCTTCCACAATGTCAATCGTATGTCACTCTCCGAACACTCTGACGACATCACGTATCCTAATAGACGATGGAAAATAAAATAAAAAGTAAAAATATGTCTATAGGCAGCATATGTTTTTTTTCTTTTGTTATGTGTCGAATAGAAATAATATAAAATATTATATCAAATTACATCATCTAACCACAGACTCAATCTCACTGTCAAATGGTACTTAATTAAATATTCATGCAACTAATCAATTGTACGTCGTAGTAAGAAGCCAAACGAAAAAATGACAAATTATCATGCTAAAATTAATCTATGCATACTACTATGTAATATAATGTACAAGGAAATCTTATACTGCTGAAAGAAGAAAAAATAAATTATAATTAAACATCATCACTTTAGTTAAATTTATAATTTTGAAGCTACTCATACTCATTGTTTACTTGCAAGAGCCTTCGGAACTATGGCTCATTTACTAAGTTTTGAAAATTGGGATATACTTTAAAATATTTTTTCGGAAATGACCAACTAATCGCCCTTCTATCAGTATTAAATTTTCATTAAAAAAAACATCTAAAAAATGGTGTAGTAAAATTATTTTTAAACAATTCTCCTCTTAGACAAGCTTTATGTGAAAATTGAATTCCATGAAAAGTTCCAGACACGGCCGTGTATAAATAGGCTCTCTCGACTTTGATCACGTACTTAACGAGATGCTGAGCCCGCTTGCCAGGTACTGGCAATCAATCCACATGAAATATTGCTATTTACGACATTTTTATATATCTACAAATGTACTTCAATATCTAGATGAAAAATTAGAAAAATTTTAGAAGATGAGATACAACAGTGTTACAGTGTTACTTACAGCGTACTTACCGCCACCACTTAAAAAACACTCCCCAAAACTATAACCCAAAATCGGGAGTATATCAGGAAGAAATAACCTAACCTTTATCAAAAAAGAAAAATACTTAAACTAACTTAATACAACCTAACTCTTTTACATATTTTTTTTATTTTGTTTAAAAACCCTCACCATTAAAACTATTTTTTCCGCACCTTATGGAAGGCAAAAGAAGTTGCAACTTTCTGGTAAAATGTTGACCTCGGGATTCGTTTTCTTTACTGACCGCAGAACGCTACTCGGTAACTCCGAGCGGTGTTTTGAGTGACTCGCTAGGTCGTTTGCTTTCTCTATAACAAAAGAACACAATACTTATATTCATACAGAGTAATCTTGTAATGAAATAAGTGAAGCTGGTATTAACAGAAGAAAAAAAAAATTACCTAACGTAGATATTTTTAGAAAACACAAGACTCGAATGACTCGTCGAGAGACCTATTACTATTGGGCTACTGCTAATCCTCAAACAACACAAGGGGTGATGTATTAAGCCGGTATCATTAAGCACAACACGTGTCAGGGGAGATAGCAGAGTAAGATAGGTCTTGTGATGTACATCAATTGTTATGACCGAAGGGACGTTATTAGGAATTTCTCTTTTCTCTTTTATGAAATTACAATTACTTTTTATCTTTCTCTTATGCATCGAAGTATCTAATTTAGAAAATATTATAGATTCAAAAAAAAGATGCATATTGTATTTTACTACGTTTTTTTTTAATATGATATCAGAGAAACACATAACAAAGAAACCATCTTCTGAGCTGATAATTAATGGAAGATAAATAAACTACTACATATTTAGTCAATATTATGTAATACAAGCAAAATTACTGAATTCACAAATAAAAGTTAATTTAAAAAACTAAAAAACACGACTAACTGCATGTCCATTATCATCTAATGACACCTCTTACAAAATCGGTCAAGCCGTTTAGGCTACATGAGACCACAATGGAAGAAACATACGTACCTACATGTACGCAAAAAACATTATCAAATTTCTGGGTCAGTCGAGTAACTATTTAAGCCTCGACAAAAATTTAAACTTCTCTACAAACCTCTGCTTAATGTTTTACGCGGTTATAAATTAATTTCATGTTAAAAAAATTATCGGTTATCATCTTTAAGAGCAATTCATTAATGATACCGAAAAGCTGTATGAAATATCAGCACGAGCCCACTAATCTATTTCATAAGTACATAATATACAAAAAAAAAAACGTAAGAAAATGACGAATACAAAATTACTTGCCCTTTTCTGTTTCAAAAATATATATTTGCACTTATACTTCATATTTGCAATACAATAGTGGAAATTGAAAAGTTCCGAGAATGTAGTTGTACTTTTGGCCTGAACTATGAGCTCAAGTCGGGAACTGCGACGTTCTTGAGATAGTAATTTCAGATCTTCTTAGATAGATAAATCGGCGACTGCAGTAAATAAACTTAAGACATTTATTTTTTGTTGTACAATTCCAAAACTGGCTCCATTTCAAATCAGTGAATTACTTTTAGAAGTTTTCCAGTTAACATGGACCGTGATATATTATTACTTTATCCAAAACATATCCTATATATTTTGAATTCCTCATAATAAGCTGATCGTACATTTTTTTTCTTATTTCATTAAATTAATATTATGTTTTTAAACAATTAAAAGTGGAATGGTGGGATCGAACCCACTCACGACTTTATGTTCTGCAGACCATTCTCTAATCCATGAAACTATTTATGCTTCAATAGTAGAATCTTGAGACGAGTGTCACGATTTTATTTCATTTAACATGCGTTAGCG
>DWTW01002735.1:0-10683 GCA_018246275.1 Papilio slateri
CAGATAAATTCTGCCGATCTTTGTCTATAGAAGATCAATATACATATTATATTTGTAGTTATTATCACGTCTTTTTAACTGAAACGGGGTAAACAGTGGATTTGATTATGACTACGCTTACGAGTGTTATTCTCAAATATTATTGCGCGAAATATCAATGGCTCTTATCCTTTTATTTCTTTAAATATAACAGTACTAACTGTGCCCCGCGTTTTCACTCGCCCGCGGTTATACATCGTACGCCGACATTCACCCTTCTTGCTTAGCGTTATTTTTCCTTCAGTTCGGTTCCTAAACGTCACGTATCATAATGTTTAATAGCCTATAACCTTCCTTAATAATTGGGCTGTCAAATTCAAAAATATTTTTTTGAACTCGATTGATAGTTCCTGAGATTAGCTCGATCAAACAAACAAACTCTTTAGCTTTATTATATTACTATAGATGACGGCCACCTTAGTTATAATTTCGAAGCCTTTTATCACACAAGAATATTTTTTGGTATTATTATAATATGTACCAGATAATTAAATAAATATTTTTACACATACTACACAAAGTAAATGATATTTCCATCTCTCTGATATACATATATTCTCCCTACTTCTGCCAACCTTGGTTGGCTAAATATGCTTCATAGTCAATATTTCAAATTAAATTTAAAGCAGTAAATACATAAATAGTTTTTACAACAATATCTATTTTAAACACCACTGTTTATCAGAGCAAGTTGACTTAGTCACTAGAAACCAATAAAACTTCTTTTACTGTCTATGGTAAACGTCAGTCGCTGCGGTATTCCGACCATAGACATTCCATTTTATTATCTGCTTAATGTTTACAAAGAGAACGAAGCGGATAATAAAATTCTAAATGCGGTTGCTTTACAACCACTTAATGGACGTCTACCACCTGACGCGGCACGCAGCGAACGGCAGTACAAGTTAACTTAATAAACTCATAGCTGACAAAACTACTGTTTGTATAAGAATTACCAACGATATAAGGAATACTCGTAACCGACGAGCATGTATCCGTAGATGCGTGCCACGAACGCGTTGAATGGAACTCTGTAACCTCTGCCCACCCCTCTGAGTTACGGGCGTGAGTGCTTATGTTATGTAGATGTCTGAAATAGAAACCACGAGGGGCACGAATGGGTCAGTTCGGTCGGGGACCATGATCCCATAAAAAGTAGGTTTTTATTCTGCATTTTGACTGCGGTACATCTATGTATAACTAAAACATGAACAATATAAGCATATGGAGATGTACTATGCAATATCTAGCTACCGCATTCTTAGTGTTAAAGGTTGGATCGGACAAAAGCCATGTGCCTTCCAGGTTTATTCTAAGGTCACTTGATTAGATGTGGTCGCGGCTACCTTACTTATCATTTGTTTTAACTTGTCTATGAATTTAGCTCACATTGAAAAAGTTTACCGTCGTTTATCTTTTTTAGGTTTCTTACACACGTGTTATGATTTACATGACAAATGGTCCCCGCGCGCGGCCATAATCGAGGAGTTAGCGACTTCCTTTGTTTACACGTCTTAACCCCGATATGCAAAATTGGTAACCTTAGCGCCGAAGTAGTCGGGTCACAAAACAGTTGACCTAATTAGTTGCGATACACGTGTAGACGGATTTATAATTTTACTATATGCTAATCCAGTAGTTCTCAAACTAAATCTAATAGTAAAACTGGCATTTTCACCAGCTCACACCTAAAAGTCGCCAAGTTTTCTTACCGGATCGTGATTGACAACACCAAACATTTCACACCGGAACTCTATTCATTTTTCTTATTCAAGACATCAGAATAAAATCCATTTATTACATTTTCCTTAAGATTTGGAACACATTTTCATAAATAAAATTATAAAAAAATTATCTTTATGAAAAATTATCTTTTCTTGTGAAAACTATTTTAATTATTTATTTCTATTGATCTAAATAAGCCTTTAGACCTAGGTGACAGGAGTTAGCCTATCGCATTCTTATCGCTAAAAGCGTAGACGATTATATTTGATTCTGTAAAATTATGGTGCACTCTGATGTATATCGAAGCTTGGCCTCAGATTTGAAGACGTATCCATCCAACCACTCGTATGCAGTGGCCTTCAATTTTCAAGTGTAAAAATATGATATCAGAGTTGAGATATTATCTTCAGCTAAATGTTAAGTGACTCCTAGAGTACTCGAGCTGTTTATCTAACATATTCATCTATCGATACTATATTACACACTACTTAAGGTTAAGATGGCTTGACGAGCCGCGTGTTGCGTCTGAGCCACCGATTTTTTAGTTAACTTAGATCCAAGGATTTTTCAGCTTCTTGAATTAAAAAGTTATGCTTAAAATTAAGCATATACAACATTATTGCTATAGTAATATCATTTGCGCGATCTCTTCTTCATCAATAATAGTCATATTGTTGCCAGTTACATTTAAACTTTAATGAATTATATCCGTTAACCTTCCTCGTGAATCAAGTCACCCATGGATGAGAACCGCATTAAAACCCTACCTAATGTTAGGGTCTATCACGTTCACACAAAGACTGCCAGCCAAGGGACTTTACAATATGTCGTGAAGCAAATAGATGCATGCAGCAATTTTCAGTATATTAATTTAAATTATTGTGATAGTATATAAATAAACAAATATCGAATTACGCCTCCATTTTAGATGATTTCATTAATTAGAAAAAAAATCTAGTTTATTAAACAAAAATCAGTCCAACGCACAGGTCCTCGATTACCATTGTTATGGATGGCGTTGCAGTTGAAAAAGCACTCGAAAATTTAAGTCAATTTTTAAAATTAATTTATTCAAACGTACGTGCATGTGTACACTTGCGCGCGTGTTGCATTGCGTCCTCTATTGCTGTTCATGCTGGGAAAAATAATTCATGAGGATATTTATTACATATTTTTAAATAGATTTTTGTATATTCAAGACCCATCTCAGGATTTGTTGAGAGGAAACATTAAGTAAATTTAAAACTTTATTTTTATTAGTTAATCGATTTTTCTTTTAAATGAATAAAAATAAATTACCTAATGTGCTGGCTTCTCATTTCTATGTACTATATTTATCATTTTAGTAAATCAAATTTTTAACACGAATCTTAAATTGTTTAGATTACAACAATATAGAGGTTGTACAGATAACATTTCACAATTTCTTAAATTATTTCCACTTTTTAGTTCCAGAGATAACATGAGCATATACAATTAAACTAGTATAGCCTTCACAGAATCAGGGTGGACAGTAAATTACAAGTTAATAATGTATAACGCCATTACAATTGGGCGCCGGTCCAAGTCCCACTTCAAGCAGCTGCCTTTTACTTAAATCAGAGACATCGAGTCCGTTCTTAACTTAATGTATGCGATACTTTAAGCGCTGTATACTTCCATCCTTCGAGCATGCTCGTTCTAATTTATTACGAGATATAAATTCAATATATAAAATTAGAATATAAACTTTCATTTTTATAATATTTATTTAGACTTACCTACTTAGATAGAAGGTTAATATTTTCCCAACAAATTTTACTTCTTATAAGAGCTTATAACACTGTGTTATAATTAAAACAGAAAATCTGTAAATTCATTGATCTTACTAAAAGACAGCAAGGAAATGCTCTCAGACTATTCAACCTACTGTATTTTTTAAATAAATAAATTTACTTACACGACCCCGTAGCCTTTTGTCGACGGCTGTTAGAGTTGGGATTCGAACGCGGAATGAAGCGAGTCAAGAGTTAAGACAAAATATATTTGTTACCTTATTCAAAATCACAAATATTTGACGATCTAGACTTTCTACTCCTCTTCAATTTTTCGTTGTTTACCTCTAATACTTCGCATTTGGACGAAGAAAATTTGTTGTCAGTACATCAATTGGTAATTCTATGATATTACTTTGCTTGTCCAGGTCTAAGAGCATTTCCTTTGGTCCGCAAGTGATAACTTCACGCCTATCGTTAAGGTTTTAGAAATATTCCTATAGGACACTCAAGCTTGTCGCAGCAAGCTGACCCGTAATTATTTAATTACCAATAAATCTGTATTCTGTATTTCTGCAAGTGTCTTGGTAGCTAAATAAGCTTTTATAATAAATAATACGGGGCGGAAACGAGTACTTGAGCATACTTCTGTAGCTTCCTAAGGACGGTAAAGTGGATGTTGAACGATGTTCATCATATCTTGGAAAAAAAATATAATTGTAATTTTAACTTGAAAAGAGAAATATTTGGTAGTGAAATTAAAAAAAAAATGGGCACCATATGGCAAATAACGCAAATAATCAACCTTTCTTCATATGCAGGAATTGCCGCGGTCCTTTAATATATACAGGTTGTACCGAAACTCTATGAGTACTGTCAGTCTATATTTGCAATAAGTAGCACGGTTAACAACGTTTATACTAGTGAAAGAATGGGGCACTGAAAATTTAAAATGAGGTTGTCGATTATTGACATTTTTAAAATCATGTTAATTACCAGATACCCATGTAATATCGAATTTATTTATTACATTCCCGAAACAAGTACTCCCTCTCTCGCTCCCCGCCAGCTTGACGTTGAGTTTGAGTACACCCGTATAATTGGAATTAAACTGTGTAATCTTATTGATAACTTAATGTTGTGCGCGTAAATATCTACTTTATTATGATTATTATCGTCAACGTTTGTCCAGTGTTGGACGTAGGCCTTCTCCATTAATCGCCACAAAGATCAGTCCCCTGACACCATCCAGTCAACAAACTTGACCAGATTATTGATCCATTTTGTAAAAGGCCACCCTGTGCTCTATCGTTTTGTACGTGGCTGCCACTACATAATCTTTTGGTTCCATCGGACATCCGTTCCACAAGCAACGTGTACATTTAATCCACTAAGTTCATTCGTTTCAATCTCTTAAGCTTTATTCGGATTAATCTTATCATTTTGGAGAAATGAGTTCCCCTCTAATGCGTCAAGACTTGTTCGGACGTCAACTTTTAAAAGCCGAACGCACAATTGTGGGCGACGGATCTTTCGGCACGTTCTCTGTCGTCCGTTTTGAGGGCTCTTCCCGTTATCGACCTTCGGATCGGCTCGACCTATCGCCCACTAAGAGGCCTCCGACTCTCCCTCTGAAATTCGAGTTGGTTCTGCTCGAGCGTTTAAGACTGTTCTCGCTTGCGCGCCAATTTTAATGATCCAAAGGTCACCTTAAGCTTTAGCGTCACGTTATTTAGAGTTTGGGCAAGTTCATATTGTTTATATGAGTGCTGTAGTCGTACAGTAGGAACTGAATAAAATAAGAAAGTCAAACATTTGCTCTAGAATTTATTCAACGACATTTCAATAGCGGATCTAAGTGAGTGATATGAGCCTCGTATAATAATATTTTTTATTTTAAAAAAAATTATGTACTAGGAAAAGAAATTCCAATCTCATTTGAAAACAAAAGGTGAATACAAGAAATGTATTACGATAATATTCTGTTCAGAATAATTGTACTGATATTTTAAAATAAAAAAAATATATTTGGGTCTGAACTATGTACCTGTCTATTATGCACACACAATCAAGATCTAAAAATGTAATCGAAACGCGTTATAGTATTTACTGTTTTAAAATATTTAAAATTCCTTTGGTCCATATTTTATTTAATTTGCGCAAAGCTAAAATTTTAATGACCAATATTATCAATGTGTTAACGAACTAGATGTTCGCGTCTGTCGTCACCCTTGTGTATTTCAATACAGAAATCTTAAAAATAAAACATGATATAGCATGTCATTTCTGGATATTGAAGATTTCTGATATTGAAAACATGTATTAAAATCGTTTCAGTAGTTTCAGATTTTAAAAAATAAATTTCAAGTATAAATTCCATTCCAGAAAAAAACAAAAATCAAAAGGTCGATTTGAACCTCAGACATTAAGTTCTTAAAACTTAAGGTTTGAAGTTCAATTTTCTGGTGTATTGTCCGTTATTCATGTTATCTAAATATGTTACTTTGGGATATCTAGGATCTCTGTTTTTCTCAGTGCGACCGGATGCCTTTTTAAACGTTACACCGGCGTTAATTAATTGTCATCGAGCGAGCCATCTCCGGGGCTATTGACCCAGTTGTAGCGACAACAATTCTTGCAAGAGACTCGCTATTTTCGCAATATTATACTTTAAAGAAAAAGAGAAAACAACTTCATTTAGTTCCACTAAATGTACAAAAATAAACATATTTGTTATACAAACGTTACGTTATGAGGATGGAAGAATGGTAAGTGAAGAAGGATGGATTGCGTCAAAGGTGACGTGACTTCTTAAGAAGGGAATGACGAATATTAGATCGCTGTGTAACAAAACTTGTTGTGCTGACCCCACATAAATTGGGAAGAGGCAGGGAGATGATCACCAAGTCCCTTACTAACTGTTCATTAAATTTGGTTTAATAATGCTGGTAATCAGATCTTAACTTAAATTGTAATAAAATATGTTTCCTACTACATGAGACAAAGACAAAAAATGTGAGCGGTCATTACTTGACATCTGGTGATCGCTACGCAGCGTAAGCGCAGAAGTACAGATATATTATCTAGTGAAATCTGGAGAAATAGGTGCCAGAACAAAATCACTGTACCTCGAGAGGAGTGACGTGCAATTATATCCAATAAATCTCTTCGGTAACCTCATGATCTTCCTCGATCACAGTGGGAGAGTCTTCGTAATCTCCTACCCTATACTATCCTTAGGCATTCTTTTTTTATGGCAGTATGTGGCAAACGAGCAAGCGGGTCACCTGATATGAAGTAACCGCTACCCATAAGCATCAGCAACAAATGATTGAGTTGCAGATTTGAGTTGCCTACCTTTTATCGATAGAGGGGAGGATAAACAGGAAAAAGGATATTTCTTTTTCCTATCCATACCCTCCCCTGTCAAATCCTCTTCCCCTTCGTATCCTTTCCTTATTAGAAAAGGATGAGAAGGGGAAGAGTACTGAATATGGGCTTTTGACAGAAGCGTGTGAGATGAGTGAGGAGTCATCAGACGAAACGCAGAAAACTTCTACTTCACGCCTGACTTCTGTGAGGTCGTGGTGTTACACCGGTCGAGCCGGCCCATTCGTGCAACAAATGTTGTTGTTGCGGGCTCCACCACTATAAATTTCGTAATAGCTGTTAGACACGTTAAAAATATCATTGAAAAAAAA
Organism: Papilio slateri; assembly: GCA_018246275.1. NCBI lineage: Eukaryota > Metazoa > Arthropoda > Insecta > Lepidoptera > Papilionidae > Papilio > Papilio slateri. Next base: position 7,220 of record DWTW01002735.1, read on the forward strand.
ACTTAAATATATTCCTTCGTAATGGGTATTTATTTAAGTTTGGTATTCGCATCCATTACGGTGCAAGTAAATAATTCGATCAGCTATACAGTTATGAATCCAAAAGCGTAAACATTTCGAATGCGAATTAAACAACTTGGCTTGAATTATCTATATTGTTTCCGCGTATAGAGGAAACGCAGCTCCGAGCCGCTCAGAGCTCTGCGAAATCTAAGTGAAGCAGTACTATTTAAATTCTAGGTTAGCTAAAAGAAATACTATGATTACATACATGTTTTAACAATTCTTATGTGCGAACTGCTGGCCTTGACTTAATTTCGCATACGACGTGTTATCATATTGTCACTAGCTCTGGACAGTGTCGCTCTGCGTTGTCACCTGTCAGCGTGGTTTAGGTTCTAATAAGATTACGCATCGGTGTCAAAAGATTTATCATGGCCCAAAAGATGGCTCTCAAAAAACTTTTTCTTGAGGACATTTTCGTCTTTACGGGATTTCATGAAAATCATTTGAGTGTTTTCGATTTGCTCGCTTCATGTTATTAGATAAGTCAAGAAATAATCTTACTTGTATGCTCGGGCACTTTCTTATGATGCAATATATGCTCTGTGACATCCTAGGGCGACAGCGGTGTACACGCATTTCTCAAGAATGGCAACCTTCAGGTAAACCTTTGTAAGCTCTCTTTAGCTATTCTTGTTTGACAGCAGACATTTAAAGAGAGAGCTGATAATTCACCAGCATCTAAGAATGGTAGAACGGTAGAATAGTATCGACCTGCATTGTCACATCCTTAGCCTCTCACAAATCGGGTCCTAAAATGCTGCTCATAATTTTTCCTTGTTCGTGTTGTCTAAGGTGAGAAAAGAAGACGAATTGTGAATAGGTTATCGGCTTTCAGCGGTTGCGAATTATTTTAACAAATTGTCAAACGGACATGTGTGGATGACGCAAATATTACGTTCTCACCTAAATTACAGGAGAGCCAATCTATTAATGTACTAAATCTATATTTATTACGTGTGTTGTAAGAATCGATTACACATTGACAAGTGCAAGCGTACCAAGAATCGATTCCCACACTCGTTTGCGTGTACTACGCTCGAAATCTTTTCGTGGACAATAAAACAAACAAATATAAATCGTAATTAACTCGCAAATGTTAAAAAAGCCAGACGTGGGACCTTGAGCACCGCAGCGACCTTGCAACCGGAGTCTTCGCGTAGATTACATATATTTACATCAATAAATCGTACAAACACGCTATCGAGTTTATTTTTCCAGCGCCAGTAACATTGATAGAGCTCGAATCGACTCCGTATTTACTTTTCATTGATGAGGAATAATCGCCGGCCGGTTTATTTCGAATCGTAGGAAGTGCCGAAGTACTTACAATTGCTTATTCGCCATTTAAATTTACTAGCATAATGCGATCGTCAAAACAAACACTTTGTCTTAAACAGATTAAAATAATACATGATAACATCCGTCACGTGTTGACATAATTACGGAAGTTATAAAAAACAATATTGTAGAAGCCCTAAAAGTACGTAAAAGAGGGAGAGACAGAAAGTAAGAGAGAGAGGGAGACAGAAAGTGTGTGTGTGTGTGTGAGAGAGAGACAGCACATACGTGAAGGTACTATCGGACCCAGTATCATGGTGCATGAACGTTGGCTTGTTTGCTTTTAGCGAGTTCAGCTAACGTATTGCAGTTTTCGTTAAAAAATATCATCTGATTACCGGGTCCAATTGTGAATCTAAACCATCCCCGGAGGGCTCACTCAAAACACATGCGAATTTCACCAAAATCTGTCCAGCGGTTTGGGAGGAGTTCAATCAGTAGAAATGGCCCGACTATTCTTCTACACTATTTTTTTTCCTAGCAAACCTAGTATTGATCTCTGTCAAGACAGAGGTATGTATTCATAAATAGACCAAGTTACGAAATGTCCTAACAATCGTGTTAAAGAACAAAGATGGTCCCAGATACCTGGCGTTTATTATTGCTTCATTTTAGGTCCCAAGACGTAACTCACATTGACAGGACACTCGATACTTACCACTAAGTGTCGATCAAAGCATAGTGATACTAAAAGTCGGATTGAGTTAGTGTTTTAGTTGCGATTGTTTTTGGACATTTATGTCTCTGAGTGTGACTCTAAAGTTACACCGTACAAGAGTATTTACATGCGACTGTTTCTTACTGTTAGACCTTCACACATCCCGGTTAAGGGTATCGGTTAACCATTAACCTGGACCTTACGACCACTGCCGACCGGTTAAACTATTCAAAATTCATATGCAAGTTTAATTATCGATCGTAAAGTATTACTTGACCTTAGCTTTGTTTACTTTAAGTTGTTTGGAGCACTTTAGCTATAATCTTCTATCATTTTTTGGCTTATGTTGTTAAAATAGAAAAAATACAATCTATTCTCAAATACCTCAAATCCACAGACTAATTATATCGTAACAGGGATCGAGGATCGCCGGCCCCACAATAAATAAATCAATACGTCACCTTGTCACTGCTATTTCAGTGTTGCCGTCGTTGCAACAATACTCTGCTCAAAAATTAACTCCGCGCTTTATTTATGAAGCAGGGTTGCCACATACATAAATTATACGATGCTATAAAACCTTTCCGGGTTCTTGTATAATGCCACAGGTATATAAAACTTGTCGGTTTACGTAAATCAACCGAAATTGAAGGATGCCGAATTGTTTACTATCTACAAAAATCGTGACTCAGTCTGCAATCACTCGTCACCAACTATAGAATGATCTGATTTCGATCCTTCCTGACCAAATCTATAGAATTATAATATATTTCGCAGTAATATAACAAAGGGGAAATGTATGTATGGCTTTGTGCTCATTTGTTACGGTCATTTCTTAATCTAAACTAATATTATAAAGAGGAAAGATTTGATTTTTTTGTTTGCATTGAATAGGCTCTGAAACTTCTGGACCGATTTGAAAAATTCTTTCACCATTAGAATCCTAAATTATCCCTGATGAACATAGGCGATAGAATATTTTCAAAAAGTTAGGGATCCGTATGAAAACATCGATAATGTACGTGTGAAAAAATACCAAAAAAAAACGTAGAGCAAAGTCATGCACTACAATTTTATAGAGGACATCGATATATACAAAAAGTGTGTCTAACTATTGCAGTTATGTCATAATAACTACTTTTTATGTTGAAACTGGCGGCCCGCCCCGGCTTCATTTTTGTTAAATACCCGTGCGAAGCCGGGGCGGGCCTCTAGTAACAAATAAGACCTTGAAGTCGTCGGAACTCAGAAAGTTCGAGAACAATAGAGATGTGCATTTTATCTTTTCTTTAACTGTTAGGTGGGTAGTTGTCGAGCGCGCAATGTAATATATGCAGACTTGGTAGCGTCTAGATAGCTAACCTATTTGGGTCACGCGGCATCTCTCGGGTAACAAGTTCTT
>DWTW01002736.1:0-10683 GCA_018246275.1 Papilio slateri
CCCCCCCCCCCCCCCCCCCCCCCCCCCCCCCCCCCCCCCCCCCCCCCCCCCCCCCCCCCCCCCCCCCCCCCGCGGGGGGGGGCCCCCAACCCACTCAGAGTCAACCTGTTCATAGCCGCCACTGCAGGACTTCGTGATGCTATCGGCTGACGAGCAATGTTTCGGGCACATTGCCACTTAAGTTTCGCAATTCTTATTGTTGCAGAAACTTAATTATGCTGTCGAGATTACTGTCGACGTTTCTGTGCGCCTCCCTCGCGTGGTCCGTGCTCATTGACGACCAGCCGTACTGCGCGGTGAGGTATCGCAGACTTTGCCAGGGAAAAGGTCGACATGTCGCTTGTCAATTTCCTGTAGTAAGTATTTATAACAAGTATTTCTCAGCTTCGCGTGTATCTATGCAACGGATTTTTTCAATGTAATTTTCACTAACTTGTAGATGCCCGAAGGACCGATGACAATACATTTTTCTTAAATTTGTCTTTGTACTGGCCAAGATCATGTCACCTAGTTAAAAATCAAAATAACAATACTTTATCCAAAAATAACAATTATCTATTATTTTTTCATATTTTTCACCAAATTTGTAACTTATTAACGTCCTAGAGTCTTAATTCCTTCTCGAGTTTTTCTAAGAATTCTGACCTTTTCAGGCGTAACAAAATATAAGGGTATATAGAGATAAAATCGAGTCAAATTCTTCGGAATGTGTCTGCATATTTATTGATCAACAGACGCTATCGATTCAGAACATTTAAACAATCCCGATTGACTTGAATCTCGAGGTTTTGCATAAACAGTTGTTTGATTATAGTTTTTATTTTTCAGCCGGGACCAGGCATGTCGTGTCGAAACTACACTCAGATTAGATTCACCAGTGAGCTGAAGCATTTCATTGTTCACTATATTAACAGGTAAGGATTCGTTGTCATAAATGTCATTTATTGCGTTTGTCATAAGCGATATGAAGACAAGGACTATTCTAAACGGATCAGCTAGTTCATTCAACACGGTGAGGTTTGGTGATCAAAGTAAGACTTGCCAATGCGTTGTAGGACAAACATTTAATCGAGTCTGTATCTAATATCTATAGTACGTTGTTTATTATAGTTACTCAGACATCTATATTCGTCATTCACTTGGGTCTGTTTCTGTGGGGTCGACACAAGTTTCCTTCTTACACAACTCTCTATTGACCGTCGTGTCAATAGTTACTCCTTTCTTGCTCATGTCATTCTTCACGCAATTCTAAGGTCCTTTACTAACATATTCAGACATCAAAAGTTTTTTTTACTAAACAGTTAGATATTCTTAAACCTATGTATATCACAACCCGAGCCTAGATGACACAGACGGTCTTATTTAGAATTTCTCATCTTCATGGGAAGGAATGTCGTCCGTATTCTTACATATCTATACGATCAATGGAAATTTGTAAATATTATTCGGATGGCACTGGAATCTATCACCCAGATCTACTCCATCAAAACAAGATTACTGCCAGAAGATAGACATATTACACGCCTGGATACAAAAACATTCCTTCTATGTTTGATGTAACAAAACGATAATAAACTTTGCATAGCTTTGTTTTATCTATTCAAATCAGGGAGCTTTGATAAATTCAATAATATGATGAAAGGTCAGAGTCTGGAATTTTAATTGCCAACTGTTAAGTGGCAAATCTGATAGGCTTGAATTTTAATAACTATTTTGTCGATCTTATGAATACAATAATAGAAAGTAAAATAGAACGGCGAAGAAAGAGTGGAACGACAAGAACATTTATGCGACAAGTAATAGAGTAAATAGACTCGTATCAGGAAGTCAAGTAGAAAGCCTAATGCAAGGAGGACTGGAGATTGCTCCACCGATAAGATCAAAAACGTTCTTAAATCGGTGATGATATAATAATTACTTACTAATTGATGTAACGCTTAGGAAGTAGTAAACGTAAATGAAGTTATATTACAAAGGAACCATCCTTCTATGCAGAGATCTCTAGACATTTACAGCTGAACAACGGTCTCTGCGTTGGTTCACTTAACTTCTTGCAAATCACACAACACAAATCTTTACAAATCTTCTTGCTTCTTGCTTCTTTAGGTATAATTCGTATTCTTCTTCTGATTTTGATTGTCTATTGTTTGCTTTTGTAATGCAGGCGTCGTCAAAGAATAGCGTCCGGTAACGAGAGAGTGCGCGGCGGAGCTCATCTGCCACGGCCGGAAGTTATGATGATGGTGGTCGGTATTAAGTTATATTTTAAAGATTAGACAGCCCACAGACGCGTTTTAAGTCAAACCAACAGTACTTTTTTAGTTTTTAAACGAACTTATTTGAACTAAAAGGTAATTAAAATTTGCAAGGCTTTATAGAAATCCTGAATATGAATGAGAAAGTCTGAACGTAATTTCCAAAAAGCTGAATTTGACTCTTTGCCTTACTCAGTTTGAAAGTCCAAAATTCAAAGTTAAAATTTCTTCGATGATTGTTATTTCCAGGGTTGGGACCGGGAGTTGGCTCTCCTGGCACAAAGGCTGGCAGACCAGTGTCACTTCGTGCACGACGATTGTCGCGCGACCGGTTGGTGCTGTTTTGTTTTATTTGTTTTAATCTATTTTACTGAACATGTAAATGAGGTTGGCTGTAAGGTGTTATTGTACCCTTGGAAGCGAGTTCCTTTTTAAATATTATTAACATCGTAGTAAGAATAACGATTGTTTGCAGTGCGGTACCCGTATGCGGGCCAGACGGTAGGCGAGGTGCGCTGGCGGCGCTCCAGCGAGTCGGACGAACTTAGCGCGCAGCGTGCCATACGACGGGTCTTCGACGCATGGTGGGGCGAGCGGCGGCGCGTGCAGCCCAAGCAGCTCACCATGCCCTTCAGGCTAACCGCTAAGTAAATATCATTTAGATCACGTTTAAACGTTGTACTGGTGGTTTTTAGATACGGTCACGCGACATTTTGAACTCTTAGTGCTGTTTTAGCTTAGGTTTGTTAGATTGGACATGATATATAGCTATATAAAACTTAAATAATAGTTAAAAATCTTATTACTTTTTAATTTTTTACGAAGGTAGATATCGTAACTTTTTTATGATTTTAAAAGGATCTTATAAAGTATTTCCTTGAATTTTAACATCGTCGTAGATAACCACAGTACACACCTACAACCAATGTAAAAAATTCAATGTCGATACCTCGATGGATAACCATCGAAAAAATATCAACGATACTTCCTACGACACCGACAATTGTTGACAGGAAGTCACTATAAATTTAGTAAAAATATTTTCATAGTTTTTATGTTTGTATTGTATTGGTATGACATATTTGCATATCTTTTATTTAATAATAAATAAAACCATTTTGGTACCATTTTTTTCGCAGGGGTACAGTTTGGGGCCACTTCAGTCAAATAGCCGTGTGGACGCTACAGGCAGTTGGCTGCGGTGCGGTGCGACATGGTGCTGAACACCCGCGGCTCCTGCTGGTCTGCGACTTCTCCCACACCAACATGCTCGGCCAGCGTACGCTGACCCCCGGCCCGATGGCGCCGTGCCCCATGCACACTGCCAGGCGATCGAGGTCGCCGTATCCTTTGCTTTGTGGACCGGTCAGTATACCGATAGAACTGTTTTATATTCAATTGAGCTTGCAATATTATATGTAATCATCGTTTAATAAAGTTATAAACGAATTCAAAATAAATTCGATTTAAAGATTGGCATAGACAGCCACAGCAACAGCTGTTGCACGAATGGACTGGTTCTTTTGGAGAAGTACTTCAACCTCACAACATACGAGCGTATACTGTAGGTATTCCGCAATTCCATGTCAATGTTATCCCATTCCTAAAATAAGTCTGGCTTAACACATCGGTTACTCAATTGATTCTTATTTTGATAAGTGGTTACAGGGGACTCCTCATAGTAGACTATGAAAAAAATGTGTTCCTTTATTACATCAGGTAAGGCATCATTTATCGGAGCCTGACGACCCTGGAGAGAGGAATGAAGAGGCCCAGTATGAGGACCTGGAGAAAGACGACCCGGACGTCTACGATGAGGGAGTGACCACCATCAAGGATAGGCGCACCACACCGAGGCCACTGCCGGTGCCCAAGTTAGAGAAGAAGCACCGCCCTGACCAGTACGAGAGGCTAATTGACAAGGAGGACTTTAGTTTGGATCCAGACGAAGAAAGTCCTATACAGGCTTTCAAAGGTAGTTCCAAAGATATTTAACCTTCACTTTCTAGTTTATCTTATAATAGAAGACGGAAAACGAACAAGCTGGCAACACATTTCCTCGTTACGGATGTCTATGGGTACCGGTCACTTGACATCTAGTGAATCGCTTGCTCGTTTGCCACCTTCTACCTTAAAAAAAGACGTAATTATCGTTGATCAAGCGATTCACCTAAAATTAGGTAACAGCGACCCATAGACAACAATTAGAAAAGTAACGGATACGTTGCCAGTTTTTTTGGAGGTAAAAGTAGGGAAGTAGACAAGAGGAAGGAGAGGTGATGGAGGGAATGCAATCCCACTCATTAATCTCAGAGACATACCATGAAAAATCTAGAAACGAAAAAAAAATTCGCGGTTGTCTAAAAGTGACTACTTATTTTGCATTTCAAACTCCTTGGTACAGTTTTTGACCATTAGCTGGAAGTCGTTTGTGTTATGAAAATACACGTTTTAGCGCTCCTCACTTTGAGCAATTATTTTTTTTGCATTTACAGTGGTCAGTATTCATTGGTACTGTTTTATTTTTTTATACTGGCTCTACGTTGTTACTGAAATATTTTTTTAGCTCCTGAGAAAGTAACCACCACGATTGTGGAGAAACTGCAGCGCGAACTCGTCGATAATAAGAAAGAAAAGGTGACGCTCAATAAAATGTTCGACTGGCGGTCGCGTTCAACCACAGCTCTTAATTTCCCGTAAGTTATCATTTGTAGAATACTATTCAGTTCTTTTCGGTTGTCATAAGAAACAGGTATCAAGATATTTAAAACAAATTAATTTACTTTGTGAGATCGAGTACTCAACAGGTTAAAAGTACTAACAAAGCCAATAGTCAGCACTAAACGATTTGAAGCATAGACTTAACCTAGATAGATTGAGTCCATCTATCAAGTCCTATCTATACGTATGTTGTTAGTTTTAGGAACTTATAATGCATTGCGTATTATAAATTTTTCAATCAGAGTAAACCAATGTACCCTGTGTCTAGAAATGAGAGCTGGGAAAGTGGGGAGGATCCGACCACTGCGAAAGTTAGGAAAATGAAGTCAAACCCTGAAGAAGAAGTCATCGGGGATGACGCCTATCACGCCACTAGGATGGAGGACACGACAACGGCTGTAAGTCTTTTTTCGGAAACTTATTCTTAAAAGAAGAAAGTAATATTGTGAAACGACTCAGAACTCATGACTAATAGGGGGATTGCTTCCGGCAATTCCAAAGATGGACCGACGATTTGGTCAAGTTTCCTGGAATGAACTGGATGAGGACGGCTAGGGAGGGTTCTTTGTGGCGATCCTTGAAGTAAATCTACATCTAGCAGTGGATGTATTTCTGATGATTATCATGATTATAATGATATTATTTTATAGTAGAAAGTGGCAAACAAACAAACGTGTGACTGGGTGTTATACGACCTCTGTTACCTATAAACTTCCGTAAATACCAAGAATTACGGATGCGTTGCCAGTAATTGCGTTGGGGAGAATTATTAAGCGCAAGGGAACCTTAATAATATCTCTCAAAAATTAAGACTTGTTTTACCAGCTAAGAAAGATAAAGGAATGGCATTAAAAACACTTTTTTTAGGTGGGAAAAGTAATTACTTAATTAACTAACTTTGTATCGATGTGCCATGATATTGATATTTTGGTTCAATTAAATTATTACGCCTTTAATTATTTTCATTGTCAGCTGTGTAAAACGGGCCTGTTAAATTGTGCCCGTTTTAGTAGTAACCCTAAGCAATAGCAATGTTTGTAAAGTTCACAGAGACTTGTTTTTGTAGGAGGTAACTGAAAGACAGCGATGGAAGCCAACAAGAGAGCGGCCGCAGAGGTCAGTATTTATTTTCTATACACACAATGGATATCTTCTATTTTTATTATATTTTACGTGAAGGTAGGTAAGGTTGCTGGAAGATGGGAGGCAGTAATTAGGAAGGGAACTGAGATTTCTGTCATCTCATTCTCCGAGCGAAACGCAGTCTGACCATCTCATGATAACCAACCTAACCATGCAACTGCTTTGGTCATAGTTTAAGATAATGTCCATGTCGAAAGAAATGATTAAAGGACAAAGCGTCTCCCGATTGAAAAGACTTTTAAATTGTTTTTTTTTTTTTAACGTTAATGTTATTTCTCCTTTACTAATAGGCCAGGAGCGAATGCATTGCTGAGCAAAGTACCCGAAAAGGCGATGAAACCGACAGTGGTAAGTGTTCGTATTACTGGTACATTTACCTACTAAAATTAAAAATGCACAAGTCACACTGTTTGTTACGTTTCCATACCTTAACCATTAAAGATTATATTGGATCAAGGGATATAGAAACCAGTTTCCCATAGCCCTTTCTCAAAAGAAAGAGGACGCAAGCTATCAATAGTCGAAGAAATAACATTTGAAGATAGGAAATTGTAGAGGAAAGTTTATAATGGGAACTTATAAATTGTCAAGTTTTTTCCAAAACCATAATTAATATTTTTATCGCTTTGAAAAATCGTTGACCGAATGTCCTAACTAGAATCATTTATAAAAAAAATCAATTAGTGTAGAGAATATCGCCATCTAGTTGATAATTATTCAAACCATTAGTTTACTTGGCAAGACCTTTCCGTACATTTTTTTTTAGTTTTTTTTAATTCTGTATGTATTTATATATGTTGCGAAAGTGAGTGGCAGTGTTGATATTGGCCCTCCTAGGCGAACTATACTGACATAGGTGATACTTAAGGAGACGGTATTAAGAGTACCCATAACCGACGAGCATGTTTGCGTAGATATAGGTGTAGAAGAAGTAAGAGGTGTGCCAGGATTGTGCCAAAAGGAAACCCGTAATCTCTGCCTACCATTCTGGGTTACGAGTGAGTGCTTTTTTGTAGTTTACGTTTTTTTCTAGTTTTTAAGACTAAATATATAAATCGTATTCTACAACTCGGATGGTCAATTTTATTTATTTGCAGTCCTCCCTGAAGTTGGACAGCGAAGATCAAGACCAGTTGTTCCGCGACACAGGATTCAACGCCCAGTGGAGACAAGACATGAAGAAAACATAAATAAATATCATTATTAAATTAATTGTCGTTTTATTTGTGATTTCCATAAGTCACTGTGATCTCTAACAATTTCATTATTTAGCTGGGACACCGTGAATATTATGACTAATCCCAAGGTTAGGCAAAGGAAATGAATTTGTAATAATTGGAATAGATTCAGGTAAAACAGTGTAATTAACAGTCCTGACTGTACTTACTATTTTCAAGAATACATCAAATAGCTCTTCAGTAAATACAAGGAAACGCAATTTTCTTCACCAAATTATTTAAACAGAAGATAACTTTATCTAGTATAAATTGAATTATAAAGGATGTTCGGAAATAATTGTACACAATGGAAGACCATAAGTTCCTTCGCCGAATGTAATATTTAATTCAAATTACCTACATACAAAGTTGCCTTTTTAATGAGAGTTGAATGTGGCACGTGCGGATTATATCGGACTCACACCGACTAAAACCTCACCATGTTGCTGCTACGTATTTCGGTTGGGTTTCGGAGACGCTCTCGCACTCGCGCCTGCGTTAGACGCCAAGGCAGCTCCATCCCTGACGTATAATTTTGCCAAGTTTGGACGCTAGAGAATGTAAAATTAAAATGTTTACAACCCACCTAGGGTCTAGCACCTAATCTAGACTGTGTATTAAGTAAGTTAAGTTGAACAGTCCAAGGAACTTGTGATCTTCTGACTGAACTATTTAAAAGACTGGTCTGTTGCAATGTCACAGACAAGAATGATAATATAGACAACCTCTAACTTTTCTGTTCTAACTTCTGTTTTGTTAAATGACATTTCGTGTGTCAAGTTTTTGATATACGTAAAATAGATTTAGAAAAAGATACATTTTCGACAGTTTTCTATCGATATATTTTATGAAGACATAAGAGATGTTATCAAGCAGATCGCGGAGTCGGTGATCGGATGGTCGGTCCCCGTGGAAAATGTGCTGTTGTTGTTGCTGTAGCTTCTGGGAGAAGGTCATGAATTGGATGTACTGTATCGGCTATGGCTTGGGATGTTTCCGCGCGTGCGGGTGTCAGAAATGCTCCGACAATATCGATGACGATATTTTCGACAGAGAATTAAATTGCAGTAGTATTAATTATCGAAGGCATTTTTAATTTCAAAACGAACGTAAGACACCTCTTGAGTTGACACATCTACCTTAGTCTTGACTTACAAGTTAATCTCTCTCTCTCTTTCGCTCTCAGTCAGACGAGTTAAACGGCCTTCCCCTGTTTTCATCAGATCTTCAGTCCACTGTTTCAGGATAATTTTTATGGTGTGTTTTGTGAAGGAAGATGGCAAATATGTGATATTAAGTGCCTATATCCATAGACATCCACAGTAACCACATGAGTGTAGTTGTATTTTAGCCTTTATGTAGGGCATAGAAGAGGTGTAGATTAGTTCGTCTTTAGATTAAGTTAGCCTTAAATTTTAATTATGTTAGCACTTTTTCAAATTTTTAAAATCAGTACAAACCCCATCTACACCTTGATGGCTGACATAGCCCAAACATACGATGTTCGTGCAACTGCCTACCTCGTACAACCGCCTTGTGGAATGATCTGTCTCCAGCGGTATTGCCGGTAACGAGACGAATTATGAACAATCAAGAAATAACCGTACTTTATTCTTAAAGGCCAGGATTGCACCTGCAGTTCCTCCGGTATTGTGAATGTTCGTGGGCGACGATGATTGCGTGCCTACTACGAAAAGATCGTTCAATTCTAATCGTTTTAGACTGTTGTAAAGGGTGTCTACTTGCAACCTTTAGGGGATGATTGGCATGTGTGATTCAGACCTTACTGTTCTTAACTTTGAATTTTCTCAGCTTACTACTAGTTCACTAGTGGGAGATGACTACATATTTAAATACCTACTATAGTCCATGTGAGGCCAAATTGCAGTGACTACGTCACTACGAAAGTTCTCCAATTCTATTTAGTGAGGTCAATGTTAACAAGTGGATATTTTTAAGGCTCATTAGATTATATTAGAACCTCGCAGCATGTTTGAACAGTGTACAAAAAAGTTTATGCAGTGAAATAGTCTAATATGACTTACAGCTACGTCGTGCGCTGTCATTGTACGCACGCGGGGATATGAGTGGGCGCATGCGTACCCCACGCGGCCCACATATTTGTCCCTGTGTATTGGGTAATTGTGTATTTGTACTTTTCTTCAACTATTAACCAAAAGCAGCCGCTATTAAAAAAGACTACAAATTAATCCTTAATAAACACAAAAAAAACGCAATTTTCTTATTGAACTAGGTGTCTAAAGACATCTAAATCTTATTGGAACAAAAATGGCGCGAGCTTCGCAGATGTCAACGCGTCGTTCAGAATTATAATCATTGAACAGATTAAAAATCATGTTACAGAAAGACAATTACTTTGACAAGCTCATGTTTGGTGTTGCTGTCTAAGTTATCTTTAAAGATAAGAACAATTCAGAATATTAAAATATTCTTGTTTTCATTATAACTTACAACATTTTTGAACGCTTGTCAAAAATTATTTGTCAAACTTTAAGTTTTAAAAATTACTGTGGGATAGTGGTTTTAAATTTTAATCTAGTGTCTTTCATTAAAACGATTTAAGAATGAAATTATTTTTTTCAACTCAATAGTGCTTTGTTGTATAAAATAAGAAAGAATTTTCAACATCCTACCATGTTATATTGAAGAACTTCGACGCATCGACAAGTGGATGCAGAATTTTACCGTATATCGATTAAGAAGGTACATAGTTGATCAAAATTAAAAAAAAAGGCGCCGGAAATGTGTTGCATTTGCGGGGCAAGTTGTATGAGGTGCATAAGATGTTTGCTCTGCATCACTCTATGCGTTTATTTGTTAAGGTTGTGTGGTGTGGAAGACAGTGACTGCTGTAATCATGATGATGATAATTAAAACTGTCTTTGTATATTCGCATTGTTTTATTTCGAAACTAGCGTCCCGCTGCGGCTCCGCATTAGATCCGCATCCCGGCTTAGATCACAATTTTTTTCGTCATACCACTTTTTTGTCATATCCATTTCTTCTTCATACCATTTTTTGTCATACCTCTTTTTTTCGTCATACCATATTATATCTTCAACAGTCATCGTCATATTTAAGCCAATTTACAAGACACATTAATGAGTTATATGACTATAATTTCCTCATAAATTACTCCGTCATTGGTTGAAAATAATATAAAAATTTGTTCAGTAGTTTTTGAGTTGAGCGCGGTGATAACGAGAAATACTGACAAGCGGTTTATATATTTGTTACTCAAAAATAGTGTTGAAAATACTAGAAAGTAGATAAAAAAAGTAGAAAAATAAAGTAAAAGAGGGGGGGGGGGGGGGGGGGGGGGGGGG
>DWTW01002737.1:0-10682 GCA_018246275.1 Papilio slateri
GGAGAACCAGATGTTATTGAAACTCCTAAAACGGTTTTTCATTGTCCTGCAGAATTCGACTCGTTTATCAGGATCATTCGGCTTCATTTCTTCAACAATAAGAATTTTATAGGGGTGAAAATGTAAGTCTTTCGAAATAATGCGATAAACCGTAGATTTGTTCAAATTAAGAGAAGCTGCGCATAATCTCAACGACTGTTGTGGGTCGTCCATCACAGACTGGCGAACGCGGTCGACGTTCATGCTCGTTCTTGTTGTCCTTTTGCGCCCAAACGATTTGTCCGGCATTGTATTCCCAGTCTCTTCAAACTTGCACACCCAATGCTTAATTAAAATGTGTCCTGTAGAGACGACGAAGAACACTGTAGGAATCGTTGTTTTTATAAAACGCACGCAAAACGCGCGTTGCGGTCCCGTGAAACGAGTCATGGCTACTAAACTTAACAAGCCGGCCAAGCGATTGAGATCACACCCCTCCCCTGCGGTTGACGCGTAGTGGTCAATTCGAAAACGAAAAACATTCTCAGGCACCCTTTATAATGTAAGAAATAATTATTCGGGTATAGTTATATAGTTGCAAAACCGTACCATGGACTGGGAATTGCGACCTTGCGCTTTGGCATGTAGTTCTGAACGCCCTGCACTCACCGCCCTCTATTTTAAAGCGATAACGAAACGATTAAACGTATGCAGAAACGTTGCTGCACACACAATTTGTAGAGAATTTTATGGTTTGCAATTTTTGTTGCGAAAATCGATTCGAGTCAAAAGACTGGAAATAATTGATCATGAATGTCTAATGATGCTGACGCGTGACCTTTCTTACCTTTGAGATAAAAAAAAACAAGACACTAATTTAAGAGATTCGATATCACCAAAGGAAGGACTAATATAATAGACGAATATTTAAAAGTAAGTACAAAAACATTATTGAAAACTAATTTATTTAGAGAAATATTGTAAAATTACAAGGTACCTAAATCAATCAGTTGGTGTTCGACATCATGAAGTTCAGAAGTGTTATCTTGATTGACTCTGATCGTATTTTTGAGAACAACAACTACTTGTTGTTTTTTTACTCTATAGTGTCTACACACTAGAGAGTAAATTTAAAAAAAAGTTGGCTGCTCAAGATCCACATAATATACTCTCCACCTTATGTTGGATATTAACAATAGCTTTTGGTATTATTCGACGAAGATTTTTTTATTGTTTGTGCTATTAAAGCTACAAGTATAGAGCTAACATATTCGTTATTGTCATTTGGTTCGGATAAAATTTCTGTGCATGTAAAGAGATATCTATCCTTTTTTTTTTTGCTGCACAATTTGGCCTTGGTTATTCATTGTAACTCACTCATTTACTGTAAGCGGCCAGGTGTTTGCTGTCACAAATCCCCCGTGCTTAGTGAAACGACGATTTTCCCACGGTAGCTAACTGTGATGATGGCGGTGTGAATCCCTGTTTGAATATCTATCGGCATGGTTCTCTTCTTACATAGCCGATTTAAGACACTAACGCTCCAGGAAGTCTCCAGTCTGTGATCATTTGTTGTGCCCATGGCATGCCCTTAAAGGTCAATAGAGTAGGAAATAAAAAAAATCACATAAAATATTTTAAATAACATTTAAATTATTACAACCACTGCTCAAAATGTCTCCGTGGCCTTGCAGACATGTTGCTCTAATAGATACATGTTGTGTAGAACGCTGCATCATCTCTATACCTTCTATTAATTCATTACCAACTTGCATTATTTTATGAATTTATTCTTCGCGGGTGTTTGAAACGTTCACAAAAAATTCGTTTTCATATGATCCCACAAGATTGGAAAAAATCGAGTCTGGTGAACGCGGTGGCTAAGCGATTGCATCGCTGCGTTCAATCCATGGAGAATAACTTTCATTTAAAAAGTTACGCACTTTCTTCTGTAAAGTGTGCCAGTACGCCATCTAAATGCTAAATCATACCTAATCTATAGTGGTATCTCTAATATTGCTTCTAGGAAATCCGTTTCCAGGAACTCCAAAAAATCTTGGACCATTTATTGTGGCAGGTAATATGAGCGACCCGATCAAAATACGATCGATCATACCTGTCCACAAATTAACCAAGAATTGGTGCTGAAAGGTACTCGATCTCACTGCATGGGGATTTTCTTGGTGTCAAATGTGGTGATTAATGTACTCCAATCGCGTAATTGTGACATCGTCGGTCCACAATTTTTTTTTTCAATTAAATTGGTTCGCACGGTGTGAACCAATTTAATTCACTTTTCTGAGGACGAACAAAAAACTGACCTCGCAAAATAGGGCTCCATTATCTCTTGCACTCTTCTGAAATGATAGGGGTGCCTTTTTAAGATCTTTCAAACTCTATTGGGATGAATCTAGTCTATTTGAGATACTTCTGACACTGAGCCTATGGTACTGAGTAATAACCTGCAATAACTCTTCTTTCTCTTGCGGTAATTTGAAGCGAGCACGTTTGTTGGCCGGTCTACGAAGTCCATTTTCTGAATTGTATGAATGTATGAGAGCATTCGGCGTTTATCTATTTAGAAATCTTCTCGCATACTCTCGATTCGCGTTCCCGTTGCACAATCCGTACACAAAATATATGGCGGCGACTTCCTGTTTCTGTCCTGTTCGAATAATAGTTCGAATTATCTTCCATTTCTGTTAATTTTCGTTGACTAAATACACGTGCTGAGGAAATCGACATCTGGATTCATAACGCCGTCTGTTGTGCCGTGCCGTGAAGGACCAAGATCCGCATATACAAAACCGTGATAAGACTGATCTTGATGTACGGCAGCGAGACCTGGACACTAGACCTTAGAGAAAAAGAAGAACGTAACGTATCTCGGAACTCCGATTGGCCATCTACCTGTCGGGCGGCCAAGATACCGCCGGAAATACGCCATAGAACTGGACTTACAGGTCCAAGCAATTAACTGGCAGGAGATGGTACAGGACAGGCGGCATTGGCGCGCTCGTGTGCCGGAGGCCAAGACCCACTTTGGATCGCTGCGCCAGCGGAGTAAGTTCGTTGACTAAAATAATAAAACAAACAGTCTAAAAACAATAAAAAAATTGTTCAAAGACGAAACAAAAATATTATGATAGAATAAAAATATAGTATGTAATCACAAGAAAGTGTAATCAGTAAATATAATACAATAAAAAGAGTAAAAACTATGTATGATAGGAATATTTATTATAGTACAACTTTAAATACCCGGAGTGATTAATGTCCTATTTCCAGTGTTCTTCTGACAGACTTTGCAAGAACAAAAGTTTATATAAATGCTTTCCTTTGAGTCTATTTTGTTGTTGGTTGACTTTTTGTGCCGCTTTGGAAAACAAACGTTCAGATTTAGGAAGCCGAATCTTTAGATCGTTCCAAATTTCTAATGGGAATAAGAATTACTATTGAACGGTAGTTACCGTTCAAAGTATTCGTTTTGATATGTTATTGTATCTCTCCTCTTTTCTGTTAACTGGATCCAAAACTTTGGTTAACAAATATGGTCTATTTGGATAGACACTCAACAACCAACGATTTCCAAATGTACCAACTTCACATCTAGTTGAAAAAAATCATACATGGTAATAACATAATCTTTACTAAAATGAGGTAACAACAAATTATACCAGCCTCTTAAAATCTGGAGGAATTAGTGCAAATCCAGGCCAACGAGAATGTGGGAACATTTATTAGTTTTAGGTCAGCATCGCAAACAGTTCAGGACATTCAGAGAAAAATAAGGGGTATTTTTGTAAGAGAGATATGCTTTGTAATGTTCGCAATATTTTGGTGGTACATACTCGTTATACAGAATAGCTATAGTCTCAGAAATGTTTTGCACGATTCTACTGGCTAAGGATTTTGACACCGATAAAATCAGCTACACACGCGAGTAATGTAGCGGTTTCTTTCAGGTGTATAAGCCATACGCCAATTAAAGTTGGTGAAGTGGCGCAATTCCATAAGAAAACAATATTTGACGACAATTTTGCTCATACTCACTGCTTTGAGGTTACGTCGACAAAACGCATTATTTGTGCCAAAACCTGTTCTACCGCAGTTCATCATAATTTACGAAACTGAATGGCCAGCATAAGGTTTTTTCTTGTCAATTCCAGTAGTACTACTGATCTTGTGCCTTCTTGATTTCTCAAGTACGTACTTGCTTTTCTATAGCTACAGCTATTCTGTATAACGAGTATATACCACCAAAATATTGCGAACATTATACAGCACAGCACAATTTCCACGAGTATTAAGTGCCATTGACTGCACTCATGTCAATTCAGTGTCCAGGTAAGTTCAAAAATAAATTTTATATTTTTTTGTTAATACAACTGAGATTATTTTTCAATCATTATCATCATAAATCAATCCGCCGTTTTGTTGTCGGACTGCACCATTATCGACTGACCTCGAACATCTTGGTATTCACTTATCTAGACATCTGAACCTCTGTTTCCATAAGCCATCTTTCTATGGCATTTCTGGCCCTGATGTGTGTCCTATTGTAAGCTTATTCTTTGGTGCCTTGGGAGTTAGGTAGGGGAGTAAAAGGATATGGAGTGCGGCCATATCCACTATCACCTAGGAGCTTCTCCATTTTCAAAGCGTTTTTGATAGAACTTTCATTAAAAATTCGTGAGTCATATACACTTGGGTGAAATGAATGATCTGACTTCATAAGATGTTTGAATCACTTGTTTATTTGCTTTAATGACTTTACATTTTAATTATAAATCAATTATTATATATTGCAAGATGGCGGTTCCGACGCGTTCGTCAGAGACAGACCATAATGAATAGAACGTTTAGTGATGTGACGCTATAATAGTGATGCGCCCGTAAAACGCTTCCTCGCCAACTGATCACGAATCACGAATTCAAATGTGAGTCGCACACTACCTGTACATTTAAAGAGTAATAACCTTTTCTGTTCACATAGGGTTCACTCACTGCTCCTCCTACTCTCTTGCCCTTGATATGAGTGCAGTCTATAGCTTCAACAACAGAAGGAAAGTCTAATTATATTGCTCTAAATTCTCTCATTATTTACAACTGCACATCGACCGTTGATGGCATATTTATAAACATGTGAGCTATCTTCGCTAAAATCTAATCCCATATGAAAGATTTAGCCGAAGAAAAAGATGTTTCTTCGAATGTTATACTGTTTTCCGACACCCACTGGTTTATGTCGCTAACTCATGACGTAGAGCTTTATTAAGAACCACAGTGTGATAAGGGACGTTATCCATTACGATAATCGATGGTTCAGATAAATTTTCCGCAATTCACTTTGTGAAATTGCTTCTATTCATTTCTGAATAATATTCCTCAATTTTATTTTATCCACAGAAAATTAATAATTATTTGGGTACAAACCTTTATCAGCGCCTGCAATTATAATTATGTATCTGAAAAAGAAAATTAAGTAATCAAAGAGGAAAAGAAAAGATGAGAAATTGTATATGTACTTAGGTTTAAAGTTCATATTTAAAAGTATGGAAGTTTATTACAAATAGAAGGTTAAGTTCGCACTAGATACCCTTTGTCTTTAGAAATATTTTCTTTTATACCACTGACGTCCAAGGAATGCCAACATTTTTTAATTTATAGGAAGTATGGACATGACTTTCATCAAGATAATATTTTTTAGCATTTCATCTGGCAAACTGTTTTTAATAATATTGTCTAAGTAGACTTCAAGTGTTGGCAGTTGTATTTGGTTTTTCCATGAAAGCCATTAAATCATTTCGGCATTTATTGTATTTAAAGCCTAGGTCTATTAGAACCTTTCGTAAATGTTCACGGCTTCCGGTAAACCCAAGTTCGTCCCTTACCACTGGTAATAGGTTTCGGTTCGGTTAAAGTTGCTGCCTACAAAATAGAAGAATGATATCTCAGTCTTCTAAATAACTATTGAAATACAAATGAACTACAGTATTAACCTGCTTACAATCTTGTTTACGGTGTAGAAAACTTGAACTTTTTGTTCAACTCTTCTCTTGGCCCGCTCTTAAGGTCCGCCTTTTGAGAAAACGCTTTTATTTCTTCCTCTTGTTAATGCAATTCGTCTTACAGTACTAACAGATTTACCTGAAAAGTACAAATTTATATCTGTTATTATGAAAAGTAACCGCTTATTTACGTGTTTTGAAAACGAAATTTATACTATTTGTAGAATTGGTAGAAATCTACTTTTGTCCCAAAATATGTGTACATACATGAGATTTTTTTTTAAATTTAATTGTATTATTTTGGTCAACAATTTGTTTTTCTTTAGTGTTAATTTGAGCATAACTAGTTTAATTTACAATATGATAAAAATTAACACTAAATAAATGATGTATACACCTTCGAAAGTATAGCACATAGGAGATAGTAAACTATTAATCATGTATATTCGATTGTGATTGTGATATACTGCTGGTGTGTCTATAAATAAATAAATAAAATAAAATTTGAACAAACATTGCCTTGCTCTTGGATCTATGAGTGTCCATGGTCAGCGACGTCTCCTAAAATAGGCAGCACCCTGACCTCCAAAGGTGTGGGTAAGGAAAGCGATCATTAAGCAGTTATTTAGCGATTAACTAAATCATGGTCATATTGAGGCATTTGTATGTTTTGGATGTTTTTGTAAATATTTACAGAAGCAGCAATAAATAAGAATGGAAATAGTGGGTCACCTTGAGCAAGGTCACATCCCGTTTGGATCTTGCCGTATCGATTTCATCAAAGTAATTTCAAATCTCTATAAAGAAAGGCCAGAGGTATAAACAAATTTAACATCACGCTCCATGCTGTGATCTTAGACCATTAATAGACAGCCAATGTACACATTATTATATGTATTCACCCATTCAATATCTATCCATCATTCGTAAGTCCTGTTTCGGGTTAGGTGGAGAAATTACATTGAGATTAAAATAAGGGACATTTTTTTATTCTGACAATACCTTAGGAAACACAGTATGTCAAGAGTATCGTCTGATAAATAATTGATTCCAAAAGCCAGGTAACCAGCAGAAAAGTATGCTCGTTTTGCTTCATCCACAAGTCAGTACCACTGATAAAATGCATTGGTGAATGAACTGCAGATATTGTTTTTTATACCATTACTCAAAAGGTTTAATTCTTATCTTAGTATGTTATCAATGGACAGAACAGTCGCACACGAAGAACGTCTTTCAATGCCATTTCTAATTTATTATCAAGAGATAGAGGTTCACTAATTATGTCAGTCTCCATTTTTATAGCTATTACAGAATAATTTCAGTGACCCAATGGCGGCCTGTATTATATTTTCTTTTCGAAATTTTGATTCGTCTATTTGCACGATTTTATTTAGACCGCTGATTTTTCCTTGTGCTTCTTGGTGCTCTAATTCATATATTACAATTGCCTCCCTACAGTAACTATAAGACAATTGTTTTGTAGGAAATAACTGACTTCTGTACTTGTGAATAGTAATCCTTTGGCACAGAAATACATAATTTGAAAAATAATGAAATATGCAATTGTGGGCAATCTTTCGGCTGATTTTAACACTTTAAATTTCTCAGACGGGGCTGTATAAGTATGTATGAAAGTATGTATAATAAGAAAAGTTTATGCCTTTGAATTGACTCCTGCTTTGACTCAGGCTCGTACTGACAAAACCACTTTTCATCCCCAATGACAATTCGGTTTATTAAACCATTCCGAGTTCCAAAAACTCCTCCTAGCACTCGACACGCTGTCGCTTCTTTTGAAGCGGTGTGAGCATTCTCGGCATCCATCTTGCGCTTATCTTTGATGAGAATGATCAAAATTGTACTAGATGATACTCCAACCATTTCGGTAACAAGTTTTTCCTATTTTCGATAATGTCTGAGGAAGAGGCTTCAACAATCGGCTAACCTGGGCGAGCATCGTCATCAATTACTCTCTGCCTTACTTGAATAGGCTATGCCTTTTGTAAAAAATGGGTTTTCTAGGACAAGAGTCCCCGTAAGTATTATAGATAAAATCTCTTTCATTCATGCGGTGTTTTTCTTTTACTTCCTGACTTTTTGACATGGCGATAACTCGAACATGAATGACCAGATTTAGCTAAAGCTTCGTTCAGGAGCCAAATTGAAAAATAACGTCACAATTGCTGCTGCAATTTGGGTCTACATTTTCTATCGTAAATAATTAGACAATATATGACACCAAGTTAGTCTACGAAACAGGCGTGATTTTCTTTACCAAACTGTTCTCTCGCTACCAGCGGCCTCGACGACAAGCTCATCATGCCGGCGCCGAGCTGTATGGATCCATAATTACCTATAAAAATCAACCAGTACATTTTTACTAACTCTATACCGACCTTTAAACGGTCTAAAATCAATCAAATCAAGGATTTATACACGCGCCTTAATTGTCCTTTTTCCACATTTATTACTTGTAATGTTTTTAAATTTGCATGTTTTACTGAAATGTCCATAATGTCCATAAACATTGCATAACACTCGTGGCTCGTCCGCTTATCGTGGCGTGGCGCGGCTCACATTGTGCGTAAAAATTCACCTGAAACTCCACCATCTGTCAAACTAAGGAGCCGCCTCATGAATTGTGGTTTAAGATAATTTTACCATTCATGTAATACGACTAATTTGCTATTCACGTGAGACGACCAAACATTATAACAACAATATTTATCTTTCTTTGGCAAACCTGTGATTCACTTGTCACATTATTTTGGAATATAATTTTTTTAGTCATCTTTGATGCATGATATTACGAAATGCTCCTCAGCTTGTCCGAGCTGGACTAGATCCGGATCATCAGATCAGATCATATCAGAGAGATCATCATGTAATAGACTCAGTAGATAACCTATTTCGCTGTTTTATTTTGATAAGGTTAATATGCGAAAATACGCATTCAACGTTAGCGGATGAATGGAGCAGTGATAAAATATTAAAGATGAATTTAGATAATAAAGGAAACATTTGAGTGTCATCGCCACGCTTTATGAAACTTACTTTATCCCAAAATAGTTGTACATCATCTGAAAATGTTTTGACTTGTTCACAATTTCTTAAAATACGCCACTCTGTATCGATTTCCTGGAAATTATTGCTCTGTACAATATTAGGAAATAGCCTAGTAATATACTACTACTAATAGGAACTATCGAAACAGTTTTGCCGCTTTTAACATCTGTTGGATAAATTATTTTTTATATTATTTGATGATACCGAGTGTGATTGTGAAGAACTATGCTTCTTAGAGCGTCTTTCTGCCTGGTCGTCTGATGTAATGTTAATATCTTTATTACAACTCTTACAATAGGCATATATTGAGCTTTTACGACTTTCTCGCAACCAGCCTGATCATTCTTCTCCCCATTCTTTTCTATAATATTGCAGATATTTTTTCTTTTTACACTCGCACTTGTTGTACTCAGTTCCTCATCTAACGATATTTTAACGACTTTTGACAATATAAGTCAAGTCTCAAGTGATTTCCCGAGCAGTGATCCCCTTTTAATATTGAGTTGTAGGACTCTAGGGTATTCCCCAAAATATTGTAGTAAGATGTTTTTTTAATTATTTATATATTTGCGTTGTTTACTTTTTATAGTAATACAACGCCACTGGAAAATAAAGGTAAATTCTATTATGTCGCACACCCTTCACATGTCGTGATTGTAGTACAATATCCATCACAAATAGGATTCTCACATACTAAACATATTTTTCTAGTTTTGCGACGTTTTTTGAATTCACTTTGAACGGAAGTATAACATACACCAGTAATCTTTTTCCTTCCGGTTGAATCTGTTGTTCTGAAATTTGGCTAGTGGGCTTAATTTTAGTCCCATGTTTCACTTTGTCCCATGTCTTACTATAGCATACTGGTATATGTTACCTGCTCTAATCCAGCCTCTTCAATTGCGAACCCTGTTGCTACTTGGACGCCCATAATGTTTAAAACTCTATCTTCGAAGTAATTTAATTTTGGGAAAACCACCGGACCACCACCTATGCCAGTTGCAGCTTTATGAACGCCTTCTTTTTCGTATTATTTATTATTATTATTATTAACAGTGGTAGAGCCTGCAACAACAACATCAGTTGCACGAATGGGTCGGACCGGTGAAATACCATGACCTCACAGAAGACAGGCGTGAAGTAAAGTATTCTGCGTTTCGCCTGATGAGTGAGGTGCCGGAGGCCCAGTTTTAGTCCTCTTCCCTTTCCCATCCTTTCCTAATAAGGATAAGATGGGAAAGGGCAGAGGAATGGACGAGGAGGGGATGGATTGGAAAAGGAAATATCCTTTATCCTGTTTATCCCCACTGTCCATCAAAGGTAGGCAACGCATCTGCAACTCATTACTTGTTGCGGATGCCTATGAGTAGCGGTCACTTAACATCAAGTGAACCGCTTGCTCATTTGCTACCTTGTTCCATAAAAAAAAAATTGTTCTTATAGTCAGACAATCATATGGAAATATCGATCAGAATTAACGGTCTGAGTTCGACCTCGGTCATCCTCAAAAAAATAAGGACCGATAATTTCTTGACTTGATATGGCAGCCCAAACAATAACTTTGGCGAGTGCAAGGGCTTCTGATGCAATTGTGTGCAATTTTGTTTATTCACGTGACCGTTAATG
>DWTW01002738.1:0-10682 GCA_018246275.1 Papilio slateri
CTGAAAGGCTGATCAAAGGAAAAATTAGGTACCTAGCTGTCAATTGACCGATTCGAGTTGCTAGAAGATACTGAAATTGATTTGACATTACGGTTAACTTGACAGGAGTGTAAGTTGAATAAAAAATGACAAACCTTTCAGAGATTGGGCGTAGTATAATAAAAACAAATCAAATTACTTCTCACCTCGTATTAGATTTGGGTTTGTCATAGTTGTTTTGGGGCAATCTTGTATTATTAAAAAATCAATAGTAGAGATAGAAATTATTTATTTAATAGTGCAAAAAGCTTGATACAATTCGAACTGCAATCACGTGAATGGAGGAAAGCAATTCTAACTGACTACCTCACTTTATAATCAACCTGTACTTTATTAGTCCACAGCGACACCAGCCCCGGCCTTTGCTC
This sequence comes from Papilio slateri, assembly GCA_018246275.1. Classification (NCBI taxonomy): domain Eukaryota; kingdom Metazoa; phylum Arthropoda; class Insecta; order Lepidoptera; family Papilionidae; genus Papilio; species Papilio slateri. The sequence continues at coordinate 408 of DWTW01002738.1, forward strand.
GATCTAATTACACTAAGTGCTTTTCTCTCTCCAGTTAAGCTATAAACATTAAATTTGTGGTACAAGTTAGCAGATGACGGTGTTTATGAAAAAGTATCAAGAATATTTTTTTTGTATTATACTTATTGAGGAAGGTTTTTTGTATTTTTTTATTGATAAACTAATAACTAAACCTTAACACCATCAAATAATCATATGAAACAATTTCATATAAACTTCAAAGGCAGCAAACGTCGTAACCCCGCCTTTCGTACTACCATTGTTATCTTCCCGTGAGAAATACGTTTGATATTTTAATAACAATACTTAAAAACGCAATGTTAGTAGGCTTTCCACAAGATGGACTGAGTACCCTGCTTATGATCGCGGGAGCCCACTAGATGAGGTGACAATTCGATGCTTTGCTCATTTTTGTTGTGTGTTCTTTGGAGGCCTACCATTCGCCGTGTTCGTTTTTTGTCTGAATACACACGCACACATATATACACACACACACGAATATTTGTTACGAGTGAGGCCTGCTTCAAAATTGTCACTGCTTTCTTTGTTTTTTTCTTTCAGCTGACTTTTAAAAAACGCTTTCGCTTATTAATTACACTGAATAATATCAGTTCTCGTTGGTTCATCGATGTATTTGAGGTCATATAATTTGCACCCGTATTGTGCGGAGTGGACAGAAGGGTTATAACCAGTGTTTCGCCAGATACACGCTTAAACTAATTAATTTTATAATAATTATATTGAAAGTGGTTATTAACATATAATTTTTATAGAAAATGCACAGAAGTACATAGTATTTATTTTTCTGCGTTCTGCTTAACAAGAGGTAATAAGTTTTACATATTTTTGAGAAATTTCTTGCTCCTGTACTCTAGTCATAAACAAAAAAAAATATTGGACGTCAATTAAATTAAACGGCTTAACTCACGTTCGTGTACCTCGGTGTTCGTATCGACAAGTTTCGGTCCTTAGTTGCTTAATAATGTCTCACGAGAGTTATAATAATTTTACCATTTTATGTTATACTGAACATCGGAAGAAGTCTGTTTCAGACTCCGATAAAACTTCCTTGTTTATAACCTTTACTACAATAACCATTGTAGATACCATAGAAAAACGTTCTCTCAGTCAAAATCTCAGCGCTAAATGCATGTGATTTACTATATTTTTTGAAGATGGATAAAGGTAATACGTGAGATTTTATTGAAAAATATAATTTTCATTGACTCGTATGATCTCAAACAAATTCACAATTTGAATGGCAACAAATTACTATGACGTACTTTTCCATCCCTTCGTCGTCGGCCGGCGGTAGGACAATTACTCATCAAGTAATATCGCAATAATTCGAGCTAGTTATTTCACCATTTGTGCCTCATCACAGCCATTCATTTTCATTACCGGTCACGCGATATTCAGTTTTCATTTAATTATTTTGCCAGGACACTCGTGTTTACTATGATTATATGCTCCATCTGAAATTATTTGCAAAAGCACATAGACAATATAATTATTTGTATTATGACCCTTTACAAACGACGGTGAAAACTACGAGCAATTTTCTTCGTTGTCCATTTCCACAAGCTTTGTGATTGGCGCTTCGTGTTGTTTGTTAGCTTATGGATAATTGTAGGAATACAGCTGATCTTCATTCAACCACGTTACTTCGTAGAAAAAAAGTACTAGAATGGTGGTACAGATCGACGTGGCGCAGGAAGGCTTCCCACAAGATGGACCGATGATATGGTCAAGGTTGCGAGTGCCCACTGGATAAGACCGACAGGGATCCGATTTTTGTGGCGATCAATGGGGGAGGCCAACGTCCATTAGTACAGTACTATCGGCTGAAATGAGGACAACGACGACTTCGTAGAATATCATAAAGCTTTTTTGCTGAGAACTCAAGAAGGAAGAAAGAAAAAAGTACTGTCCCGTATTATATTTTTGACCAGTAAAAATATATTTAAAAGTGGTAGAGCCCGCAACAACATCTGCGGCACGAATGGGCCAGTTCGACCGGTGAAATACCAAGACCTCATAGAAGACAGGCGTGAAGAAGAAGTATTTCTGTAGTATTTATTTCTTTTTCACGCAATTAATTGCTGTATCTCGCCGGTAGTGCTTTGAAAATTGTATTATCGTCTATTTCTTTATGTTTCTTTTAACATCAGTCTCTTAATAGCAAAAAAAGTAACAAAAAATATCTCCGTGCTCTTATTTTTTTTAAAGCTCTAATATGTGTACACTTCGACTATTCATTCAATGAACACAGATGCTCCAACTGTAATTGATACCTAAAGAGTCCGCCCGTGTGTTATTATCAAAACGGGAGCTAATTTTAAAACAATCAACTAATAAATTAATAATACACTTATCCCTCCCTAACATCGACCATGCTAAACATTCATTTCCAATTTTTTTTTAAATTTAAACCTTAATAGTAAGTAATAAATTCTATTTCATCTTGTATTACTTTTGTAATACTAGCTGTGATGATCCAGCATCTGTCACGATGACATTTGTCACGTGATCAAATTAAATAGAACGCTGTTAGGACAATTTTTCCTGTGGGGCGTAATTAAAGAATCAAAAATAGATTTAAAATAAAACGTTTCCAATGATACTTTTTAAATAAGCTGATAGTTTTGATGAGGTTGTTGAGTGACTATTTAATATTATAAGTAGAAGGCAATTTAATTTTGTAATTCTAATATTTTCTGTAAGTATAATCTAATCACTTTATTTGACGGGATAAATTATATCCCGTCAAATAAAGTGATAACAACTTAAAACACAACAACGAATTCGTTGTTGTGTTTTAAGTTGTCACTTCAAACACTCTCCGTATAATAATGAAGTGACAACTAAACAGGAAATCGAACGAAAATATTGTACAAAACTTCGCAAACGAGTAAAGTTGAAAAAAGCAGACATAATAGCATGATCCTCTTTGTTATAACGATAAATAAACAACTTCGTAATATTGCCAATTTACTTGGCAATTTCATACTCATCCGGAGGCACGTAAAACAAACTCAATTAGGTCTTGTCGCCACTACAAATACATAGTATCGCTGTGTCTGTTTGCTCGGCAAACGGACTGACTCGTGATCTTTGTTCCGCGCTAACGAGTTGGTTGCCTGAAGAAATATTTTTTCAGGAGAGATTTAGCCGCGGCAATTGTTAGGGTCAATTATTTAAACCCTTAATACATGATTGTGCAAGGATAAGGTCAATCGTTCTTTCGTTTACATTTATATGCCTATAGGCGATCCTCTATCCGAATATTGATAGCGAGGGTGTTATAAATAACTTTTTTGGATGTTTTGTATGATTAGGGTTGATTTTTTTTATAGTAGAAGGTGGCAAACGAGCAAGCGGTTCACCCGATATGAAGTAAACGCTACCCATAGGCATCTGCAACAAGCTAATGAGTTGCAGATGCGTTGCCTACCTTTCAATGGACAGAGAAGGGGAAAAACAGGAAAAAAGGGTACCTTTGGAAAGGACTAGGATTAGGCCTCCGGCACCTCACTCATCAGACGTAACGCAGAATACTTCTACTTCACGCCTGTCTTCTGTGAGGTCGTGGTAATTCACCGGTCGAGCCGGCCCATTCGTGCAACAGATGTTGTTGTTGATTGGTTTTGTCATATTTTAGCCACTGAATTTCGTTGTAAAGAAATTCAAATGAAGAAACTTATTCCAAGAAGGATTCTGGAATTGTAAACAATGTTCGTGAAATCGTAAGCTATGTCGCCTCGTGTATTTGATGAAATTCGAGCACTGAACATTTTACAATGGCCGCTATGTAGCCGGCTCGCTGCATAAGCCCCGTGAAACTATAAACCAGACGATACATTGTCGATAAACCGCAACAAAGTCTCGACGCCATTTTAAATTTGCACCAACGTTCTTTACGGCCCATGAATTATGGGATAAGAATATTTACCTATATTTTTCTCTCATTTATTAGATCGCTAGATGTGACCTCGATCTCAAACTTTAGATAGCACACCAAGTTTCAGTTATAGGTAGGACGTGTCATTTAACATCGGCTGAATATCTTTCTCGTCTAATTGCATTAAAAAAAGTATTTTTGCCTCAAATACGCATGTAAGTTCTTCACTGTCTCAGCGTTCGATTAGAATGTAGGTTTATGATTGAATCTACACAAAATACCTTTGACACATTTGAGCATGGACAATTTTTTGTGGTTGTTTTTACGTAACTTTGTCGTGCGAATGGGTGCAACTTTTTTTTGTCCTTCGTTATTTTTAAACTAAATCGTTGAATACTTAAATTGTAATTGATTGTCTAGTGTTTGTGCAGTTGTGGCGATTCTCTGCACGGCGTTGCGTGGGGGCTCGAGTTACGCGACCCTAAGCCGACCCGCGCCATCGGGTCCCGTTACGTAAAGCCGACTGCCCGCACGACGCTCACGTCAGCCTCGCGGACCCCGCCGTGTTACGTTACTACCCTAACTAAGTCCTAAATTAATATTAAATCCTAATTTAATAGGATTAATCAATTATTGATGCATGTCATTGTGATTTTTTATCGGCTGTTTCCGTATTCTGCTAAAATTAGGTAATATTTACAAAGCACAGCCATTCATTTCTAGTAAAATCCGCGTAGCATAGATGTTACTTGGTTGTTTCATATGATAGTAACTATACCAATTTTAGTAATACTTACTTAGGGCCTGTGGATTATTAAAAATATTCGTTTTAATTCCCTTTACACAAACCAATCCAGATTATTCAAGTATGTATGTACATATAATATATGGATATGAGTTGAAACGTATGATGTAATTGTTTTAAAACCACTTACACACTGAGTTATTCGAGAAATCCAAATTTTCTCAGCTCTCAATAACGACGTGTTTTCATAACATTACCGCGCGAATTGCTCAACCATGAAACACGATCGGGCTCGCAGCCGCACTGAATTTGTGAGAATTTCGCGTGTGTAATATCTTTTGGTTTTATCAAATCTTGGGTTCCATGCAGGTGATCCTAAATTTTAACTATTCTAGGGTAAGTTTTATCTAAACTAAAACATTTTCTCCTTCCGATCCTTCAAGCTATCAATATTTAACCGTACATTATTGGCATTCGCCACTTGGACTCTCATTCGGCCTGTCCGTATTTGAAGCTAGAACACGAAAGTTATCGTGATAATACCAGGAATTAATTCGCCATCAAAATCGATGAGTATTTCGGATTGGTATTTCATGATCAATTAGATGTCATACTATGCATTCTTACGTAATGCTTCAGTTAGTTCACAAATAATTACGCTATCCGGCCTCATCATTCGTTATGTGACTAGTGCGAACAAAGACATATTGTTATCATTATTGAAATGTCTTTCTCTTATTGATATCACGAACGTGCGATCTAATATTATTATTATTCTTTTACATCGAGGGGGAATATCTCTAGAATATTTTTTCTCCTTTTCAATACAAAAGGTTCTCTAAATCATACCTCATAAAATAAAACGTCAACGAAAGAATGACTGTATCACTTTGTGACATGATTCTTTTGAGTACAGTAGTCTTGTACGAAATTCAAACATTCGTTTCTGTCTGCCAAGTCTTGATTACGAAGGAATGTTGAATCCGACGACGACTATGGTATAAGGAATCTTAGTTTTTGCACAAGCTTACCTTAGATTTTAAATGTGCAGTCCAGCCGCGGCGTCGCGGTATAGTTGCTGGCGTTTCTCCGCCACTTTCCTGTTAATTATTACTATGCTATATGAAATTTGACATCTGGTATGTCCAGCAATGCTTATGGCATACACACTCGTAAAAGCTATTTTAACTCTATTGTAACTTTTTCAATTCTTTCTTAATACATCACTTTTATTGTAGGCATGCATTGCAGCATGTAATCTACAACGCCATTGGCATAACAAGACATCTTATTTTTTTAAAGGTTTGTTACCAATAAAACATTGCCTAATATAGACAAGCCAATCGTTTGTTAGGAGCACCGTTGGCTGGCGTATCATTTACTCGCTAGTGCTCGCTACATCTCTTTACGCAACATCGATCAAACTTTGTTTTTTCCAATCAAGTTACACTTGCGTATACATAACCGTAATTTAAAGTATATCCACAATACATACTGTCAACTTTTAATCGTAAAAATAATCTAAAGTAATATCTTTCCAATTTTTCATTTCTTTTCTATGTCTTACTGTCGCTAACTCAAAGACGGTCCTGGGTAGTTCTGCTGGTTTCTACGGCCAAGTCTACCCACTCGACCTACCTACACTAGTCACTCGCTACGGTTAAACTTTTTGCTGTTCACAGCAGATGCTAGATGTAAATGTATTTTGCATGGATGCAAAGTAAAAGTTATGTTTACTGTCTACAATTTTGTTATATTGTTATAAATAGTGACAAAATTATAATACCAGGCTTCGCCAGTGTCCCCATCAGTTTTAATAAAGCATATTCCCCTACCAAGATGACCGGATCCCAATCATGGATAATGTAAATAACATTGAAATAAAAATGTAACCTAATTTAATAGAGTAATTAACAAAATAAAATCCGCATCTTCCTGTGTGTCTGTTTTGAAAAAGTTCAAAGCTACCGTTTACTCGCTGTCATCGTAAAATGAATTAGTGTGTTGATAAATTTATACTGGCTACATGTGTATAAGTATTGAATCTGTACGAAAGACCATGTAATTTGTTCGCCTTAATCAACCCGTTTCTTGTTCGCTTTCAAATGAAGTCAATTTCAGCTTTTCTGAGAACATTGTGTCCCCGGTTAACACAATTTCTCCCATTTTCCAGTCCAGTAAAAATGAATATAATTTTCTTTGTATAATCTTTTTGTTCACAGATCAATAAGTTTTTAGAATTTTTTTTTAAATTATATTTCTTTTCGCACGTTATGAGAATGATATAATATTTATAACCCCTTATGTCGAAAAAAAGCAGATATTAACTTTTGTTTGAGTGAAACCCTTTATACCACCACTATAACCATTTATATTATTTTGTTAATATTGTTGGTTGTTGGTTTGATTAATATTTTGTAACTATGGTTCATTTAGTGTGTCTTCTATCTCATATATTTTTTAAACGACCTATCATCACTTACCGTCGCTACGTGACTGAGTTCCGTTCCCGACGGTGTTATAAGTAAATGGCATCTAATGGCCTTTTAGGCAGTTCGATCGCTCAGGTGACAAATTTGTCGCGGTTCGTCGATTCATCGATTTCATCCATTTAGGACGCGTGTCCCCGCCGACTAACGCTCCGCTTGCGACTTGTTTACGAAAATGTCACGTTGCCGAGCTTCCGAAATCCCCTCCCCCTCTCGACCTTGCTGTGACTTACCCTACCCCTGTTATCACGAACACGAACGTCGGATTAGCCGAGACTATGGTATCAAGCAGTGTTTTTTTCAATGGTGACCTAAATTTTAATTATTTGTATAGAGAAGGTATGCGAAACGGACTCGATTTAATGGATCACTATAAGATCATAGGATACAGTAATTAAGATTTGCGGTTAAGTTAGAGCTTAATTTCTCAAGAATTAGCGAATTGAATAAATAATTAGCATAATAATACAAAATGAATTTAATTACATAACTCTCTAAATTGTCTCCCAGTACGCAGTATAATTTGATTGGGCTTCAGAAAACTTTGACTTAGAGCAGCGGAAAGAAAAGATTTCAGAAGAAAAGGCTGGCAACGCATCTGCAGATCCTCTAGTGTTGCAGATGTCCATGGGCGGCGATGATCACTTTGTAGTTCCCGCTTTGTAGTTTAAAAATGTTCCATGGGTTTAGTTAACAAGGCAAAGAACTAAAAGTATGTATATTTTGGAGCAGCCGAAAACTGTTTCAAGAGCACTTCTCACGTTGTGGCTTGTCGCCCTGAGAGCGTCGGTAGCGGGCCGACACCAAGCCGCGGGGGTAGGGGGAGTCCCCCAAAGGACCAAATTCCGTGCGTACTCCCGTATTTCCGTGAGGGGATTAAAGTGAGCATGTTTAGTTAGAATTTTGTTCGCGAAATTTTTATATATATTTAAGGATAAACTTATATATCGTTACACTGAAACACGGCGCCTTAGAACGCACGGATTAGAATAACGTGTTTATGTCACCGAACGATTGTGGACTTCGTCAGTTTATAATCGTACAAGACATATTGTAAACTGTCCGCAAATTATATAGCTGAACGATAATTTACTTATCATATAAATGCATATCATAAATAATTCGACATTGACTCTCTTAATTACTTTAAGCTGTTAACAGCCTAAAGTAATCGAAGAACTCAATGATAAGTACAATTTCAACGGAACCCTGGTATCTTTTTCATAGAACAATTAGATACCACAGTACCTAATTTAGGATAAGCTAGATTGTCGATACTGTAATGAAACAACCAATACAATAAAAAAATAAATAATAATAAACGTACACTGTTCGGTGGACATTTGTTTACGTTGGAATAAATCTGTTAAGGTCAATGCGCTTATCCGGATTTACACACAATAGTGACGGCGTGGCGAGCGCACTCCGAACGTAAATGATATATCGGCAAAATTGGTGGAGGTGTAGTGACGAACGCGCGTAACACCCGAGTGGAATAAGGCCCTTTTCAACTCTTAAGCCCTGCGAATATCCTGCCGGTTGTGACTTCACTCAGCTGAGCCTAAGCCCTTTTAATCGCAAGGGCCTCGCGGACCCTCGCGCGGCGCACCTATCGGCGACGGCCAGGGGCTGATGGATTATCAAACTTACGTCGTGTCCCCTCCATTATGTTAAATGCCGAATTTTTTCCTTCTCCGCTCTTTTGGGACGTAGCTATTTAAAGCAAAAATGCCTAAGGGACAGATTACAGATGTTTCAATTTTTTTTATATTACAATCAAACTTAAAAACTGCTTACACTTTGTTACGTAATGTTTTAGTTAAACTAAATAATACATTTTTGTAAACCCATACTCATAGACCATAGTCATACATAATCAATATTTACAATAGACAGAGTGTCACTGGCAAAAACGTTAGCTTGAATTTTTTTATAACGCTGAAGTGAGTGTCAGCAAACAGTAGGGGACGTATTGATCACGTTTAGAATGAAAAAATAACGTGAAGTATAAAGACAACTGTAACGGACAAGTTTGTTGTATGGATGTTCAACAAGAAGCGAAACAGATGTGCAACAATGATGCATTAGACAGGAGCCATAATCACGTTATATATTCACATTTATTTATTTATATTTCATTTTCTATATTACATATATGAACTTAGATATGATAACTTCGATAATTTGTCTATCAAATTGACCATTCATTAAATAATGAAGGGCTTACAGGACAAATTTGGTTGTTAGCCAATATTGGTGATAGTGGCAGGGGGTAAGTATGGCCGCGCCACGCTCCGCTTGCTTATCAGGACGCGCAATTTCTTTGTTTGCCGCGTACGCAATTTCCTAAAGAGCGGCGGGCGAAAGGCGGCACGAGATAAACCCCACAAGGCCTCGCTCCGCCTGCAGATGGCAGATATCTTGCCCGGGCCCTGAGCAGTCGCGCTCGCTTACCTAATATTTCTTCCCGACATGTCGCCTTTGCTCTAAGAAACGTTATTAACAGTCGTCTTTCTGTTTTCCTTCATAGTTAATTTATTTATCTCTAGCAGCGAATTAATTTTAGTAATTTTAAAAAGAATCGCATCTTACGAATTCAAGTTTGCACTGGCTTCAAGGGATTTAACAAGGTCTTATATATAAAAATTAAACATTGTTCTCATATAAGGCCATGTTCTTTAAAATTTCGTATTTGTTCGAAAGTGTTTTAAAGTCAAACGACAGTTTTATTACTATCACCGCTGCTCGTGGCACAGCATAAATACTTTATGAATTCATTTTGGATTTATACTTTTTCAAATTAAACGCCAGTTCAATCACGCAAAAAATTACCACGAATCCGCGCGGTTATCTGACGGACAAGGTTGCGGTTTTGTGTAAAAGTTTTTGTACATTGCGCAATGCCGAAATCAAAATCGAGATTTAATTACGTTTCGACGAAATATCGTTCAGTTTCCCAGTGAACGGGGGATTAAAACATTTTGCATAGCATTGGAGGTGTCTGACATTTATGTTTTTTTTATTAATTTGTTCCCAACCTATTCTCTGCGGCATTTGAATATTCAAAATGATATTTTATTTGGCCTACCGTAATGTAAATTGTTTATTTCTAGTTGCCACTTATTCGATATCTCTCTCTC
>DWTW01002739.1:0-10681 GCA_018246275.1 Papilio slateri
TCTTGTTTATAATATTTGCCTAAATTTGATTTATTTTTAATTACTGAAATAATTGATTGATTGATTATAAAAAGCAGAATGTTAATTTTTCATGTCCCAAACCTGAGAAACGGTGGGTCCTCTTCAAAATCCACATCACTCCATCCATGTTTTATATTTGCGACGAATTCTAGCCTAGGTCCTTTCCTAAGGTCTAATCTGTTTTTTTACGTAAATAAAAATTTGGTTAGTGATTTCGGAGTGAAAATTATACAAAAATATAATTTCATATTTTTAATGTACGGATTTTGGATACATTGAGGTTAATTGTAAGGTCTGTATATTTGATTACATCAACCATTGTTGTAACGTCGTTGGCAAAATCGATAAGGAAATTAAAGCGATATTATTTCAAAACGTTTTCCTCTAATTTTCTCTCTGTAGTTGACAGCCTTATAAAGTTCAAACTATCTGCTAGCCTATCATTTCCTTTGTGTCTATGTATTTCCATACAATAATCATCTCAGTATTCTTATTTTATAATATTGATGAATTTCCCTATTACCTGTAGAAGTTTTTACAGTGAGACCGGCTGGTCCGGTGAAATATGATGACATCACAGGAGACAGGCGTGAAGTATTTCTGCGTTTCGTCTGATGAATACGGTGCCGGAGGCCTAATCCTAGTCTTTTTCCCCTTCCGTTTCTTTCCTAATAAAGAAAGGATTGGAACGGGGAGAGGATTTGTCGGAGGAGGGATAGGAAATATCCTTGTTCGTCCTCCTCGGTCCATCAAAGGTAAAGGTTGCACATAGCGGCCACTTACTATCGGGTGAACCGCTTGCTCGTTTACCACCTTCTTCTGTAAAAACCTACATTAAAAGATTCCAGTTATTAATATAGTACAGACATAAAACTAAGAGTTGGAAAGGTATTTATGATATTCCATTACCGCTCATAGCTTCCATTAGTTATTGCCTCAGAATCTCATTCATAAAGAAAAAGTAATGAGTAAGAAATTAATGATCGTGTTTATTACAAAATGGCTAAGTAATAAATGAATTTACGTTTAGATAGATCATAATAAATGAATGTATATAATCACACACACATACAAACATCTTTTGTATTCTTGTATTCTTCGGGTTTTTTTGAATAACTAAATACTAAGGATAAATAAGGAAAAGGGTCATTATAAAAATCAAGGGGCAGTTCAAAGCACACTTATAAAGATCAGACCAATAATACGATCGTACTAAAAAAGAAAATTAAGAGTGATTAATCATCCACGTACAAATAAAATCATTATTTAAATAAGAACCATCATAAAAATGTAAGAATAAGTATTCTGTATACCGGGTAAGTGTTCTGTATACCCTGTCTAATGTATGAAGGACTCGGTCACGGGCCTGACCTTTTCTACTCTATACTAAGAACTAGAAAAGTAAGGAAGGAGCTGTTTACTATTAAAAGAGAAAATCTTTTAATATTTTTATGTTTGACTAGCGGCCCGCCCCTGCTTCGCACGGGTAATTAACAAAGTTTCACATATTCTATCGCCTATGTTCATCATCGTCATGTAGGATTCTAATGGTGAAAGAATTTTTCAAATCGGTCCAGTAATTTCAGAGCCTATATATAAAGTTATTTATACTTCAGCGTTTCACCTGGGGGGGGGGGAGGGTATGGTAGCAACTCTCCACCACTCAAATCAGCGGGTTTGAGATAGCAAGTTCACTACCAAGCAACAATTCTTTTAATATTTTTTGTAACATGTGATAGTAACCGTTGTTGCTGTCAAATGTAAAAAAAGTTTTTTTTCTAAATTTAGTAAGACTAGGATTAGTGACAATAGAAAATGATTTTATATTTCCACTAACCCTGTGTATATCTGAATAGAAATGAGCGTGGCGCTAGTAGAAGTGCTTGAGGCTGAGATAAACAGAATACTTCCTGAAAATATTACCACAAAAGCTTTTATCCGTGGCCGTGAAGCTTTTACTTGTACTCCGTGTGTACGGCACATTTTAAATAAAATTACTTTCTAAGTTACAACAGTTGAGACTTGTTTTAAGTTTTAAGAACTGAAAGCAAGTCAAAAAACTATGTTAAGGAGAGCCGTGCTCTTTGTAATTAAGAAATGAAAATAAACACATTATTAATTTATGAATTGCCCGCGGCTTCGCTCGCATCTTTCTTATTTTCCTCTTTTTTATTAGTTGATTCCGTAGCATAAGCAACTTTATAATATAATCACGGTGACCAATATTGTAAATTATATTTCTTTATTCTTTGGGAATAGTTTTTCTTTAAGGTATGCCCTATGTCCGATTATGTACATAGGGCATACCTTACATACAATGTGTGTGCAAAAAACCCTTGACGATCAGTTGTGAACGTATGGCGTGAAGGTGTAATTTTTTTTAATGAGAGATGGTGGCAAACGAGTAAGTGATTCACCTGCCGTAATAAGTGACCGCTATCCATAGGCATCCGCAAGAAGCAATAGATTTGCAGATGCGTTGCCTACCTTTAATGGACCGAGGATGGGATAGTCAGGAAGAAGGATATTTTCTTATCCTACTCATCCCCTCCCCGTCCAATCCTCTTCCCTTTCCCATCTTAATATTATTAGGAAAGATAAGACGGGGAAGAGGACTGATATTGGGCCTCCTGCACTTCACTCATCAGACGAAACGCATAAGCATGCTTCTACTTCTCGCCTGTCTTCAGTGAGGTCGTGGTATTTCACCGGTCGAGCCGACCCATTCGTGCAACAGATGTTGTTTTTGCGGGCTCTACCCCTGTTAACAAGATTCTTGCATTCCCATTCTTAATATTTTTTAGGACTTAAAAAAAAATCTCGATATATTACGGTATAAAAAATCCCGTAAAATATAATTCTATAATGTGCCTCGTGCGTGAGTAAAATTGCTGCAAAATTCTCAAAGGGCAGAGGTGTATATATTTTGATCACGTATGAGCAAAGCAATGGCGGTACACATTTGTGGTAACAACCTTGTTACAGGCTTTGTTTACCTGCAATGTGATTATATTTATACGATATAAAATATTAAAATTGTCTCATTTATTTTATACTAAAGTGAGTTTCTCTCATGGCGAGATTCTGAATTAGGGAGTGAATATTTGTGCAACAATTGTCAAGAAGTCAACAATTGTCAAGTTAGTTTAACGTAACGTAGTTAAGCGATATTAATATTCACCACCCGGGTTAACAATAAGTTTTTTAATTTGAGGTTATTATGTCGAACTCGCACAGACTTAAACCTCACAATGTTCCTCCCGCGCATATCGATGGAGCTATGGGAACGCTTTGAGCCACCGAGGCAACTGCGTCCCCGGGGAGGACTAGCTTCTTCAATTCTCCTCCAGAAAGGCGCGCCGAAACACCAAGCGCCCTCCTTTTGTCATAAGTACGGATTCCCCCAACCCATCACCTGAAGGACATGCATCACCTGAAAAGCGAATGGCCTTTCCTGCCCCCAGCGACGAATCTAGTCTTAAGTCCCGCTGCCGACTACAAAATGGCTACCAGGGATAGGGTTAACGGCGTGAGGGGTACATCGTCTCTCCTTTACCTTTCCGCTTAGTCCCATAGGAAAGGGAGAGAGGCGCACCTCAATACCAAACCCTCCTCTTCCTCCTCGACTCCACCACGACTGGTCCCTCAATCTCCGAAAATCTCAAAGGTGGACTCAATCTAGTCTTTCTCGAACGGCCATCTTTGGTTGGACCGGCCCTGAGCTCCTCTTGGTTCACCGTGGAAGACCAGCTACGACAAGGCGGGAACCCGGTCGTAAGGTGAACAACACCTAGTAATTCATGAATGAAAACCCATTTTATTAGAAAGGTAACACGATTGCTTCGCTATCGTAGTAAAGCGTAATTATTATGTAAGTGGCCGATATAAACTTCATCTACAAGATTGACCTGTGTCGACGATATCCGTGTAATTAGACCGTGAGGAGATAATTATATTATAGGTGTGCCCTATAACCGGTTATAACCTTTCATAGTTAAAGGATATATGAACGTATAAGAGTTTTTTATCATAGCATTAGATGGAAAACAAGCAGCAGGTCACCCAGAGTTAAGTGATTGCCACCGCTCATGACCGTCCAGAAGATGCGTCGCCAGAGACATGCACTTTCCTCGAAGAACCCCAACCTCCTGGAAATAAATCATTCCAGGTCAAACGGGTCAGTAACTGTCAAGATCGACACGTATTCTTTTTAATAGAAAACGGAAGCAAAAGACCGCGCGGTCGGACCACTGCTTGCGTACTAACATTAAAAATGTCCGATGGACGTAATGGCATTAAAGTGCCTTTCTTGGCTTTATGTAGAAAAGGTATTATAAGCAGTACCTTAACAAAGTACTGGGATTCAGTCACTATTTCAGTCTTAATACAAACTTGTCAAAACATTCGACAAGCAAACAGTTTATCCCTATATGTATATTAATGTTCCAAACATTATAATGAATACTTAGGTCTGGTCCCTAAGGATTTAACCAAGTCAAGACAAAGCTTTTAAAAGAACTTTATACTTCATATCTAGTAAACTAGATTGTACAAGAAGAATATATAACAAAAATATTTTACTGTATTTTTTATCTTCACTTGAATAGAAAGGGTTATATTGTGTCTACGGCAGGAGGAAATATTAGAATAAGTTGACAGCATCAGTTTTCCGTCCGATTACGACGAAGGTACTTTCAGGAGAAGTTTGTACCATAAATGACACCGCGACATAACATCAGCTGGGATTGTGGTGCAGTACCAGTTTATTGATTACAAAATGTCCCACTCCTCCTACTTCCCTTTAAAGTAATACAGTATTAGATAGCATTAGTTTATTTTAGTACGCATTATTAATATTACGTATGAGGTATTATCAGTACGATACTGAATTTTATTGCTTGACGATGAGTAATAAATGATAGCTAGAATTAATAACTCCTGGGCGTAAAGTCCTAATGAAAAGGCTTATTGTAGTATTTCATTTTCCAACTAACTTTATAAATAAAATTTATTAATTATTAATTTCTTACAACAAGTATATTAGATGAGAGTATTAAACATTGATAACATTAATGAATGAATGGACTCATCTGGTAGCACCGCACGGCCGTACCATCCTTTTCTCGAAGTGGCGATGCACGACACTTTTGACCCCCGTGTAACTTCGTTGTTGATAAAGCAAGAAGTTTGAATTTTTAGTGATAAATTATACAGTGCCAGAACAGAGCTATCAGTGTAATTTTAGGACATAACTGGGTCCAAAAATATTCAATAAACGTTGTATATTTGCCTATCCTAAAATAAGAACAATCTACTGATTGCCTATACTAGCGATACTATTCAAAGGTTTGATTTTAATATTAAATATTTTTGAATAATAACAAGGGTATTATTTTAGATCTATCGATAAAGAAATTAAAAGGCCATGATGCCAATGAAACATTATCAAGACATTGACAATGTTTTATTCATATTTATCTCAGTTGCTATCTGAAGATATCATTTTCCTGTCTGCTATCGACATTTCTATATGGACATTGCATTCAGTAATAGTTGTAAAAAGATAAATTCTTAGATCAATGTATGAATGATTATCGTTGATAACCGTATTGTATGAGTCCTTGGTAGTTGACTGAGACAGACTAAATTGGATAAAAAATTAAGAAGGTGATAGTATTATTTATTTTATTTAGAACCCGGGGAAAGAGCCAGAGTAATAGAATCACGCAATGAAGACAACTGTAATTTGAATGCTAGGCGCATATCGACCAGGGGAATATTATGATCGTACAGAAAACCGGCGGAAAGTAAAAGTTTACTTCTGTGTTACCGTGAGTTTAAACTGCCGAAAAAGTTCACATAAAACATGTTGTTATCTCTCTCTTACTCTATAAAAAACTGAGATGACAATACGTTTTATCTGAATGTTTTCGGCAGTTTGAACTCACGGTTAATGGTAATCGATTGCATCGATACATGATTGAATCGCGACAGACGCGCTGCGGCCGTGCCCTCGTAAAACGAGCGTGTACATCGTTACAAAAAGTCGCCGTGGCCGACCTTCCTAAGGTAAATGAGCTTAACGTAATCTTGACACCTTTCCCATTCTCTTCTCGTTTTCAATTACGTTAGTAGTGGTACTACCACAAAATCAATCAATCAGTCAATGAATCTGCAACTCTTTCCTTTTCTGTCGAGGTTTATGTTTTATGAATAGTTGTTTTTCAACATCAGCTGTACCTTATCATTCCACATTCTTACGTGCATCTAACATTCAAAACAAGATTTCATAAGTCTATATTTCCTTCATAAAAATTTAAGAAATTCATTGACTCAAGATACATAAACTAATTTAGCTATACTAAAATAATTTCAAACATGAACTTTTTACAAACTGATGATATGTGAGAAAAACATAAAGCAGGAAACAAAATAACACAACTTAATTTCACAGAAAACAACTAATTTAAATGTTTTAAATATACTACAAAAAGCCGTTTCATTAAAATCTAAAACAAAAATACATCGGCCTTTTAGTAATGTTTGCTTTTTTTAAAACCTTCGCGTAAAAGATGTCATTTTTCAGGGATTTTATGACGACGTTAATGGCTGCCGTGACGTGTTTATGTGAGTTTTAAAATGGCCACAGCCCCGCCACAACTACTTCCTGTTTCTGGTACGCGTGTATTCAAATTAAATAGTACCAGATGGTCACGGACGAGACATTGACAGTGGCCAGTTACATCGGTTAGTTCAATTAACGTTTCCCTTTATAACATACTAGCGGCCCCACCCGGTCTCGCACGGGTATTTAACAAAAATGAAGCCGGGACGAGCCACTAGTTTTAACATAAAAAAGTGGTTATTGTGATATAACTGCAATAGTTAGACACATGGTATCGTGGACTTTTTTGTAGATATTGATGTCCTCTATAAAATTGTACTGCATCACTTTGCTCTATTGTCAATAATTTCCGTAGCGTACGCGATATAACGATTTTTTTGGTGTTTTTTTCACATTTAGTTACATTATTGAAGTTTTCATACGGATCCCTAACGTTTTATAAATATTCCACCGTCTATGTTAGCGCCATCAGGGATAATGAAGGGTTCTAATGGTGAAAAAATTTTTCAAATAGGTCCAGTAGTTTTGGAGCCTATTCATTTCAAACAAACAATCAAGTTTTTCCTCTTCATAATATTAGTTTAGGATAGTTATGTCAATAAGTGGCCAGTAATAAATACAAACCATTTGGTTAATTGGTCACACATTAAAGAGTCATTTTAAGAGTACCCATAGCCAAAGAACATGTACTATGCGTGCACAATTACACAAGACTAGCGAGGAATGCTGCGCACCCGCCCCACTTACGTCTCACTTCCCTGCGTGTGCCATTATCACTACAGAGAACAAGGAAACTATGCTATGTACGTTAGAGTTATAATTATATTTCACTGAGTAAACTTTTTGTATGCTGTAAAATCACGCTGCTATGACGTCACCGGATTCAAGTCTCATGTTATTGTGAACGAGTAGTATGTGTAGATGTATAAATATATACGAAATTACATATGTATGCTAGATCCGTTAGTATATCGATGACGCAATCTCATAAGATATTATTCATATAATTAATTGCCTAACATGCCTATAGATTGTCTACCCTCAAAAATATATAACCCAAACATTTTTAGAGAAGATTTTTTTTTACCATGCAAAGAAAACGTTTAATCACTTCATCAACAATAAAGAAAAGAAACGATCTTGCTTGGTGTGTCCACCATATAATATTTTTTTTCGTGTAACATTCTTATTAAAAAAGAGAAAAAATATCACCGCAAATGATGTTTGTTTCCCAGCGAGGAGTAAGCAATAACTCCTGAAGTTTCATATCGGCCGTGTTTGAATTTTTGAAAGTCAAACACAGTGAGTACAAGTTTTGCAATAAAAAGCTGAACCGTGTAGCGAGGCAACCGCAAACTGCGGCACTAGAGATATTTTGAAGCAATATTTTTTTCATACACTCTCTATTAACTGACTTTACGTATTTTAAAACATTTTTTTAAATATACTGTATAAATTGGTTTACAAATATATTCAATTAACAGAAGTTAAGGAAAGTTATTGATAATTTGTGTCACGTAAAGACAATGATAATTTTATTAACATGTTTTTATTACCCTGTGTGTATCTATGTATGTTTGTTCGTATGTACTGGAATGTTTGAACGTAATTTTGAACCCGTTCCAAACGTCGAATTAATTTGATATGTTGCACACTTATCAAGAACCGAAGACAATGCAGTAATTCAAATAGTTTGTCCCATTATCCTTACCTGGATCTTCAGGATTTGTGATGCGATTAGATTGAGAATAACGCCATCTAGGTGTTAAATTTTAAATAATGAGGGATACTACAGATATGTGAAGGAACTTGGAGTGTTTTTAATTTGTAAACCTGTATTTTTTTTAAAATAAGTGCCAATAGACTTGGATTTTGGAATTGATTCTTGGAATTGGACTTGAATTGCTAAGGGTACGGATTACCGAACATTAGATTGTGGTATCGAATCCCCTATTCGACTACTGTCGTGAACCATGTCCTAGCACAAGCTTAAGCTTGGTTGGAATAGTTAAAAGAAATATAAGCGAATTGTGTCAATAATTTACTAATAAGTTAATTTCACCTTCCCGAGGAGGGTTCACGTTAGTCGTAAAAACGGTAGCTACAACCATACAACATGGACTACGGTCTTACCCTGCCGACCCCACATCAGCAGAATAGGGCCGGGAGATGATGATTTATTGTGAAAACCATGGGATTAAAATAACATACAGATGAACTTCTGCACATAGAAAACTTAATACTAAGCACCCATGATATTGTTACTTAAAAAATAAATGTTCAAAAATTATGGTTGAAAGCGGTTGCCGTCAACTGCTTACGGTCAGTATGATTATACTTGACTAGCGGACGCCCGCGACTTCGAGTGGAAGTTTAAATTTATTAAATTTATAAGATGATATGAATTAATGGACTTTTTTAGATCCTCTAAAAACCATTTTTTTTTGTAATTGATACACATTTATTATTTATATATTATGCTAACTTTTTAATACTGTAAATGCGTAATATAGATCCAAAACGTTCACAGTATATCCATTAAAAACAAACAAATCTTTCGTCTTTACTATAATAATTTTCAAATTAAAGTTTAAGCAAGGGAAACGCTATGCAATTTTTTTTTTAATTAAATATGGGACTTCACCAAAGTGTGTTTAGAAATATTCTAACTTTAGCAGCGATCATATAAAAAAACTAAATTGATAGTTTATATATTACATTATATTATAAATTTACTTGGTTTATCGTAACTTAACCATTGAATTAAATAAAAAAAAAACGACTTGAAAATGATAAGTTAAAATATTTATGTACTCACCATAGTATCATAAAAAGGCATTAGGATGCTTAGAATGCGTTGTACCTGGTAGACACATAATGTCCAGTTCACGTTGAACCCACTACACATAGACTGAGGCGACCATTGGCCATGCTGGTAGCGGTCAACATTCTCGACTCCGCCTATTTTGACTACAAACCACTAATTTGACCATCGAAAAAACATTTCACTATCACATTTGCTCATAAATAAAAAAACTATTTTTTGCAAATCAAAACTTGTCAGTTAAATACTATTTAAGACTCAGAAATAAAATAATTTAAACAAATGTGAAACTTTCGTAAGTATCAAGCGATGTGTTCGTATTCCAAGAGACGTGCAATCCCTTTGACTCCTGAAAGCAGACTGGCAAGGAAAATTGTTTCGCTTCAGCTTGTAAGTATATAATTTTATCGCGTTTATCTTAGTATGGAAATTCAGATATGCATGGGCATTTTAAGGCGGTAAGCAGTTTTATTTTACCTCTATGGACCGGAAATTATGTATTTTGATTGAGTAATATCTTGTTACTATCTTGTTACTTACTATAATTTTTATAAGCGGCGGATAGTATCAAAATTTTCTTACAAAAAAAATAACTTATTCTTAGGTTGTTTATTCTTGTTCTTGTGATTTGCTATTAATTATTAATCTTAAATATAATATAATCGTTTTGTCGAAAATAGATGTAATCATGGATTTAATAAATACATAATATATTGATACCTCAATATCAGGAATCATGTGTTTAAAAGCAGATAATTCCTGCCCGTAATCTGTAGGGCGGTACTGTCCGAGTCGAGCCTTCCCTACTGTGTGAAAGTTACTAAAGCCGTATAGCTCTACTCTTGTTGCTCTATCACTGATAAGCTTTTGCAGGTTAAAAAGTGAACATACGTATAATACTTTAGTACATTAATAATGAAATAAATAATGGTGCGAAATCGAATTTCTCGAAAAAAGCACAGTCGCGTCATTCCAATAATTGAGATCTAGCAAATGGAATCTGAAGTACTGTCGCATTGAACGGTGTTGAAATTCCGCGTCAGAAATGAAATAAGTCTGATCAGAATGTAACATTGGTGACAGTTCAGTAGCTACGAATTCGAGGAGCACTCTGTTAGAAGCAGTTTTAATTTTCTTAAATTTATACGTGGCATATATGATATTCTCACACAAACACAGGCCTTAAATTTATACGTGGCATATATGATATT
>DWTW01002740.1:0-10678 GCA_018246275.1 Papilio slateri
TAAAAATTATTCTAAAATTTTTTTAGCCCCCATTACACTACTTTTTTTTGATTTTATCTATATTAAAACTTTATTAAATTTTTTCTTATTAAAATATACCCTGAGGAAGTTCAACCCCCCCCCCCCCAATCACGATCCAGGATCCGCCACTGTATATAGTGATAAAGATATCTTCGTGCAAGATAGAAAAAAGTTACGAAGAGACATTACAGTTGAAAATATTTACAAAAGTTTACATTTATAAAATTCAAAATACGTGCAATATGGCAAGCTACGTAATACATTATAGGCAAACATAAGCTTGACTATTCTAAATTTTTTTTATAGCTGCAACTTAACCATTGATTATTTAAAATTAAAAAAAAAAAAAACAAATTTTATTTTTCAATAAACAGAAATACATTAACGACTATTAAAACAATCATTGCCTACTCACTAACTCATTAGGCGGAGGCGAGAAAAGAATTAAAAAAAAACCAATTTGACAGAATAGGAATGACGTCAGACTGACGTTTTTTTTGGAACGGTGAAAGTTAATATGTTTTCTAATACAACAAAGTATGTCTTCATAAATTTAAAAATAAAAATTGTTTCTTGTTAATCATATTCCAATAAAATAAACATAAGACATTGTAGTGAGAAAAAATAAAAAAGCTTTCGCTCTCAATATTCTTGCTCGCAAAATTTGAGTTATTTGAATGAAATAAAAATGAAGAAATAAAAACACATCAGTAATGTAATTACTACAAAAAATTGACACATTTGTTTTTTTTTCTAATAAGCAAAGGTAACATATTTGTACAGCCAGGTAAATATGAAATCATTGAAAATAGTACTAGCCAATATTTTTTAAAAACGCCGCCTCCACCTTTTGTAAAAAAAAATCGAATTTATGGAAAAGTGACGTTTCTATTCTTCTAAAATACTACAGCACTCTATAATACGTAAGCTTTGATGTGGGTTCAGATATAACTAAACATTTAGCGCCGTTATTAATATCACTCAGAGTCATGACAAAATACTAAGACGCTCACTTAAATTATTCGAACGCTCGTCGTCCCGTGGGACAGTGAGTATATTTACTATGTTACCTATAATTTAAAATTAATATCGTTTTACTAATCGTATGTGGTAATTTTTGAGTTTGAATCCAATCAAAGACATTTATAACCTTAAAAATATTTGCATAAATAAATCAACAATGAAGTACCAATTGCGAGGGAAAGAATTATATGACATAGAAGTGATAAAGATTCTGTATATTACATGATAAGTATATATACTGAGCTCTAGCTATGTCGTTTCAAATAGAATTTTGTTTACTTCTAATTTTGTCAAATGAGACACCATATAACAAATAAATAATATAACGACAACTTTCGCAAACATAAAATATGATTTAAAAAAACTTCGAAAAGTTGTTAATTAAAAAAAATCGAAAAATGCAATTTGAGATTTTAATATAAAAAAAAAAAATTAAATTGAAAAAGAGTCAAATGCACTATAAAGTACGGTAGGTCTACGTCCCCTATGATCGGGATCGGGTTCGGGTTTTTGAATCACAAGTTCTCAGTAACGCATTAGAATTCGTGGACTACAGGTAACGTCGGTATTCTGTTTTGTGTACATTTTTTCCGGCGATCGCAACTATCAATATTAACAATGAGAAGTCGCGGTAAATGCAAGGTATTCAATAATTTAATACTGATATTATAAAATCACAATTTTGAATAAAAATAAGAGATCGGGAAGATCATTGATTTAATTTATTATTCTGTTTTTAAAAGAACCGAATCACTAAATATATCAATATTTAAATCAAAGGCTAGTTTAAAATTAAATCCCCATTAATACATAAACTCATATTGATCCGACTCTGATAGGAAAACATAATATAAAAGTATGCGACCAATACAATTGATCCGTATTGACTAGCGGTACAGTATGTGCACTTATGTTTTGCAAATGATATTGATAATATTAATTTGTCTTCGGTAAATAACTTTCTGACTATGACACTCAGAGTTGCCAGATCGCATTGCGCGGACAACCCTTTTGGTATCTAAAGAGAAAGCTAAATACATTAGGACTAGGATATCCGGTGCGTAAATTTAAGCTACTTCCTAAATTTAGTAAAATACACATTGATTTTTATACTAGCTACATGTCTTTTATATCTGGCAACCCTGACACTCGGATGAAGCGGTTCAATGGCCCCATGGCGCATAGACAATATTTACAGCCAACATTTATTCTAACATCGATGTGACAAACAAACGTGGAACGGAACGGTTACGTCAACCCATTGAGAGGTTTTTGACAATTGTGACGTCATGGTGACTCCGTCGGTTGAGTTCCTTGGCCTCTTTGGTTATATTCGACTCGACGAGCATCGAATGCCGTTTAGTATTTAGATCCTTCTTCCTCCTGACCACGTCGGGGCTGTAGGGTTCAGACACGCGCCTGTCGGCGATGGAATGCGACTGCGCTTGTACGTTCGTCAGGGAGCCTTGCCTGTGTATCGTCGTTGCTGGTTGTTCTTGATTCATATTGGGTAGGTAGGTTTGGAATGACGGTCGGTTCTGAGCAGCCTCCATGATGGAACCTGAAAGAAAGTTGAATTGTTAATTATTTATTATTGTATTTAAATCTTTAAATTCAATTATTATCCGATGAATATAGCTTCTGTTACTATAGATTAGCGATGTATTGATATCTTATGGTAGTTTGCGAAAATTATTGTCTGTCATTGATTTTAATTAATTTTACAATAAATATTACATTAAGTAATGTTACATTACGTAATAATACATTAAGTAAGTATATTTACAACAAATGTTTGGTATGAAATAATAAAGACGTGGACAACATTCACATATACGAGTACAACAGACAGACTAACTATATTAACTAGATATTTTCAGTGCTTAAGTTAATAGCGAATGTTGACTGAGCTCTTGAACAGCATCGCCGCACCCCTCCCGCACCCCGCAACTACCGTAAGAACCAACTCATGTAAATGGTAGGTTTATACTTAAAGACATAAGTTAACATTCTCAAAAGCAAAAACGGTAGCGCAATTCTATTTAAGTGCAAAAATTCGATGTGTAAGTTAGGTTAAATTATGACACTTGTTGTATTGAAATTAGCTGAGTTATGTTATTGTTAGTCTATTTAATTAAAATTTAAATCCCAAGGTAAGTTGCATGCATCTATCAAGTTATGAGGATAATAAAAAAGATTTTTTACCACCAGGAATTCAATTAATTATACTACAAATTAAAAAAGACAGTCGAGTCCTAAGATCACAGAAATATATGATATATATGATAGAAGAACATTGAACATACATTATGATAATTTTCCTGGTAGTAATACGATAAACCAAAAGGGAGTATTGTGTATTTATAAGAACTGTGACAGCTTTCAAACATTACAAAGTGTAAGTTTCATTTGCGTTCCATTCTAACAGTAATTCGTTAAAAAGATAATCCTGATACTTTTTATTAGACTATTCTAATTAAGAATTATATAAATCGAGATTAAGTATTTTTTTATTACTTTTTATCTGACTGACCCATCAGTAATGTTTTTCTCCCATATATTGTACAACATGTATATCCTTATTATATATATATCCCAATATGCATATCCTTTCCATTGTGACGTCGTGCAGCCTAAGCGGCTCGACCTATTTTGAAAAGTGAGGTGTCATTAGATTCGTATTCTTCTCCGAAGTATCATGATGATTCAATTCGAATGATGATGCGACCAGTCGGATTTTTTTTAATTAAATTAAAAAAAAAACTTGTCAGCGCTATGAAATAAAATCCATATCATGATGAAGATCATTACGATAATAGTTTGCGTGGAATGGAATATTTCGTAGCAGTCAGAGCTCTTTATAATATTCGTTTAGTGGATAATTATCTACTAATGTAATGAATAGGCAATACGTAGGCAGAGGTAATATTCGAAGTTCTACAACGCTGTTCTATTTAAACACGAAGGTTATGTATGACTGGAGTATGGATGTTAGTGGAATGTTAGCTAACAGGCAATATCGGTTAACTAAGGGAGATAAAAATGCAACGCAATCACCTCAGCTCCGGTAAGTCGGATCGTCGGGTTAATGACCTGACAATGAAGTAAAACATTCAGATTTAGTTCCTCTCCGTATCGTTATAGAGATGAAATTCGTTTAAATGTGTTATTTTACATAATTTTTATTTAGTGATGACATAGAATGAAACTTAATAAATTTCCAATCACAAGATATTGTATATATGAAAGCCAGTAAGATTGCATAGACCTTTTACAATATTTTGAATTATAATGGATACTTAACGGATTTTTTTAAATTAGGAATATTTTCATTTTATATATTTCAATTTCAATAAAAAATACATATTACTGTGTTAAATTAATTGGTTTCTATTTGTACTGATTATTACAATTTAAATTATTTATTTTCGAATAACATCTCTATAGCGATAAACTCTGAAGGCATAACCACAAGACGTGTCAAAAATGCAACTCAAAGAAACAAATAAAGCTATGATTATCGCAAGTTCAGCGCGTGAGTTAGCACAACATTGTACGGTCGACTCTAACTCAGGATAGTTAATTTTCAATATAAAATTATTACCAAATAATAATGAAAAAGATTGTGTATTCATGTATTCTTTCAGATTTCGACCATCCTAGCTAGTGATTTCGTTTATGTGGAAAAACAATTTAACGTCCATTTCAATATTCAAAAAAAAACTTAAAATGGTATGGTGTGGCGATCTGACGGGGACTGACCTCTGTGGCCATCAAGGGGGAAGACATACGTCCAGCGGTCGACGAATGTAGTCTAAAACGACGACGATATTTGTTAGTAAAACCGGAATCTATCCCACATTTATCTTTGTCTTAAACATTAATATGAGCTGTGCGTGTGTGGTGAGTTAGTAAATGGTGCGTGTGGAATACGCGTGTACAATGACATGAGACCCATATAGAATGCGACGCACTTCACTAACGTCACACCTCCCCGCGTGCGCAATACCCGTAACAATAATTCGTACTGCGAGCGGTGAAATAGTTACGTCTTCGTTAGATTATTTCACGGCGTAATTTTTTTTGTAGACTGTACTTCACTCGCCGTACGTGACGTCATTAGGCTACGGTCTCATATCATTGTTCACGAATACTATGTGTATGTATATGTATTATAAAAGTAATGTTAGATTTGCAGTCGACCGTACGTATAGTGCGTGCGTGTGTAAGTGGTGTGCGCGTCATAGTGCGTGCTTACCGAGCGTGCGCACGAGCCACGGCGTCACCGACTGCTTCTGGTTCATTTGCATCTCGTTGAGGGCAGCGTTCAACTGGTGGCTTAGCTCCTGTGACATAAACAATATTAAAATATTATAAATTTGAAAATAATAATCATTAGAACAACTAATAATTGGCAAGCATTCAACTCGGAAACGGATCGTCATCGTACCGCCCATGGCCTCGCTTTCAACCAGGCGTCAACCTAACTCAAGCACGTAACCAAAACGGGTCAGCCGCTCCAGCACACCGACCACGGCTACGGCTAGGCGACGCCAGTTTTCGATTAGTGTGCTTTGTAGTAGGAAGTTTCATACAAAGAATACAGATCGGCTCGAGTTAATACGGTTACATTCTGTTTCCGAATTGATATGTGTGGTACAACCCTTAGGGTGCGATCAGAACAGCTTTCACAGTCGTTGCGTGAATGGGCAGGCTCGACCGGGAAAATGTGACGACATCATAGAAGAATGGCGTGATATAGAAGTATTTTATGCTTTTATTCTTCGCAATCTGTACGATTGCTAACAATCCTGCTAAACAGGTCTTAGTGCTTGTCTGCGTAGTGACCTGGTTGCTGCACTGCGCCTGCACGTGCGCCAGCTTCACCTGCGCCAGCTCCAGCTCCAGGTCGCGCACGCGCTGCCGCAGCCGCGCCTCCGTCTCGCTCGACCCCTCCTCCTTCGCCTCGCCCTTCTGCTCGCATTCTGACACACAAATATCGAACACTAAACTTGTATAGAATTTTGTATAGAACTTAAATTTGCATAGAATTACTACCAGCCTCAGATTGTTTTAACACAATAGTGTCGTAATAGTTTAACAATGGTTGATTGGATATTTTCCCAACTTATTGTGTCATATAGATTGATAAAATTTATTTTAGTCAGTCGCTTACCTTCTCTATTATCTTTGTGTGCGAGTTTCACACTGCAATTTACACAGTTCTTGACATATTCCTGTAAAAATATGAAATATATTGTTAATAGGTAATCGTCGAACAAAATGAACAAAAACGATATATACAAATTTCACGTTTGTATTTCATAAATGACAATAAGTACTTGTAACTATATAAATATACCTGCATGTGATGCACTTGCTTGTCCAGCCGCGCGCAGATCTCGCGGTAGTCGCGCGCGACCGCCGCGTAGTGCACCGACTCCTTTTGCGCTTCCTCCACCGCATTGCGGCTCTGAAACATAAAACCCATGAAAAGCGGTTTAGATAGAATTCACATTCACAATTAGATCATTGGATTGGATTAGATTGGATCACAATATTTCTATTGAATGTGGATAGTGCGCTGAAGATGCAATATCCCTCTGCAAAAAATAGATATCCAATGATAGCAAACAAGTATTTTTTAAACTCTACCTGCGTCAGCTGTGACTCCAAAGACTCCTTGTCCTGTTGAAGCTGAGCGCAGGTCACCTTGAGACTTTCTAATTCCACATTTATCTTTTCCTTTTCAGCCGATTCTAAAACCAAACAAACATTATTAATATATTAACAAATAGTGATCAGTTTTTAAAACAGATAACTAAATCAACTCTAGAAGTCATTTAAATTCAGAGTTTGTTAAAAATAATTGGTCACTTCTTTAAATCCGAACTAGATTGCATGAAATTGGATTACGTTTTTTTCCGGATTGGATCCGAACTGGATTTTTACATTGGTAGAGCCCGCAACAACATTCTGTTGCACGAATGGGCCGGTATGACCAATGAAATACCACGACCTAACAGAAGACAGGCGTGAAGTAGAAGTATGCTTCTGCGTTTCACCCGATGAGGTGCCGGAGGCCCAATTTCAATCCTCTTCCCTTTCCCGTTCTTTCCCAATAAGGATAGGATTGGAAGGGGAAGAGGATTGAGCGGTAAGGGTATGAATAAGAGAAAGAAATAGCCTTTTTCCTGTCTGTTAAAGGTAGGCAACGCATCAGCGACTCATTTGCTTGTTGTGGATGCCTATGGGTAGCGGTATAATCAGGTGACCCGCTTGCTCGTTTGCCACCTTCTTCCATAAAAAAATTAGACATAGAAACATAGGGAGGATTACCTACCGCATAGCACAAAACCCGTGAGACCCAAAAAAACCATTCGTAAATAAATACTTTCTAGTGACTGGATACGCTAGTCTATGGGATCATTGGTACAATGCAATGTGCACCATTAACAAATATTGTCAGTCAGTGGTATAATGACATCAGATATTCACCTTTGATAAACTTCTCGTATTCGAGCTGGTACTTGTGCAGCCGCTTCACTTTGATGCTGCAGGCCAGTTTCACTATTTGACGCGACGACTCCTCCGCGCGGCACTTCTTGGGCAATGTTACTCTGTAATTACAAAGTGTTGCCAACACTGAGATTTGAATTATCTTAATATCCACACTTAATATTAATTACTTATTACTTATGTAATGTAATATTTATATTTATCAAAATGCCTAATCTACCACAATATGCAGAAAATAAATTGAGCATATCAGGGATATACCTAAAATACTTGAGCACGCCTTCAAAGTCGTGCTGCAGCAGATCTTTCCGGGAGCGCGAGAGCAGCGCCAGCGCCACTTGGAACAGCGTGTCCATGCCTTGCAGCAGGAACACATCCAGGATGTGGTAAACCTAAAAGATATCGTATATAAGCTGTGAATAAATTACATAAGATTACAACTAATTACATCTTCTTAATGTTTTCGACTTGTTTAAACCAGAGACATCAAAATGAAGAATGAGGCTAATTCAACGGGCGTTCTATTCATAGACAAGTTTTTTTTTTAAATAAAGGATGAACTATAATGAACAAAAACTATAATTACTGAATGATGAAACAAAATCTTGATGCATACCAAGGAAATGAGTTTCAAATTGAATTGGAGCAATTTAATAACATAACAATATACATTAAGTACATTAACAATATAATTAAATATACCAATGGCAGTGGGAACCTTGCGGTGAACACGGTGAGGAACCACTGCGACGCGAACATGTGCGGCTCGACGCCCAGCTCTTGGAAGTGGGCCCGAAGATCATTCAGTTGCTCCTGAAAGTTCATCAAAAATAATTGAAGACAGAAGACAGGCGTGAAGTAGAAGTATTCTGCGTTTCGTCCGACGCCCGAGGCCCAATTTTAGTCCTCTTCCCTTTCCTATAAATGATAGGTTGGGAAGGGGAAGGGGATTGGATGGGGAGGGTATGGATAGGGAAGGCAATATTTCCTTTCCTCCTCTGTCCATTAAAAGGTAAGCAACGCATTTGCAACTCCTTTGCTCGTTGCATAGGCATCCCTATGGGTAGCGGTTACTTAACATCAGGTAAACCGCTAATTAGTTTGTTCGCGTCTCCCATAAATAAAAACTGAAGACTACGACAAAATTTACTTAATGG
Source organism: Papilio slateri (assembly GCA_018246275.1). Classification (NCBI taxonomy): domain Eukaryota; kingdom Metazoa; phylum Arthropoda; class Insecta; order Lepidoptera; family Papilionidae; genus Papilio; species Papilio slateri. Next base: position 8,721 of record DWTW01002740.1, read on the forward strand.
AGTAATTGAATACGGAAGGTATGGCAGACTTCTTAAATTAATAGGGAAATCATCAGCAAATGTTGGACTATCGGTTCCTTGCAGCCTAATGGACTACCTCAACCAGATCGTTAGTCCGTCTTGTGGGAAGTCTACCTGCGCTGCGTAAACTTGTACGTGGCGGTCATTCCTAAACCTAATATAAAAAGAAAAATAATACAACCATCAAAACTTTACCTCCATCAATCGGTCCAATTGATGCAGCCTCATGTACAACGCTTCAAAGCCGTCCTTGTACAGTTCGCGCAGTCCGTAGCCGTACATCAGTCGCACGAGGAGACAAAACGCTTGCTCCTCGGGCATCTGCATACATAGAAACACGAGATTAATTTATAAGAACCGTTGATATACTACTGTTAAGGTATAGGAAAGTAGATACGTAAAAGGAAAAGAAGGTATAAGATGGCGCCAGGGCCTGCAACACTTCGCGCGTTGAATGCATCAACTAGCGTTGCAGGCTTTACCGCTTTAAGATAGTCATAGTTAGCAATGAAGATTTAAAAAATATGTTTACTGACGTGCAGCAGTAGGGTGGCTGCGAGGAAGCTGAGTCCCTGGCAGTAGCCGACCTCGTGGTCGTAGACGGCGTACGCGCGCGCCATGCGCAGCAGCGAGTCCTGCCCCAGCCCGCCCGCCTCGCGGAAGAAGTCGTGCGCCGGAAACGTGCGTGCGATGTCGCGCTGGATCACCGCCTCGAACGGACACTCCTGCAAGAAATCATATAATTAAATAAATATGGTCTCACGCTTGTAATCCAGAGAGTATACCCCTCACAGAGATGACGGATTTCCATAAAAATACGCAAGCCAGTGGTAAATAGAATTATTGTCAGTAATAGAGGCTCACCTTACTGATGAGCGTCCTGTAGGTCTCCATGAGCTTGTCGTTCTGATCGACGCCGGCCAGCCGCAGCCACACCTCTCCGCGCAGCGCCTCCGGCACGCCCACGCGCACCAGCTGCCCCAGCGCGCGCGGCCGCGGCCCTATCCAACTGTAGACAAGGATTTTATTAAGGATGACCTTATCTTTCGTTGTTCGTGCTTTATACCATCAGATTCATAGCGCTTTTAGAAATATTTAAAGGTTGAAAACTTACTTCCGAAGAACTTGTGCCCAATTCTCGAGCACATCGACACCGCAGTCTTTAGAAACCTCGCCGGTACCACTCAGCAGTGGCTCGTCGCCGTCTGAAATGAACGAGAAAATAATTCTAAATAAACATAAGAAAAATAAAGATATTTTTATAATGGTTGTACGGGATTTAAACTAGAGTGGAAACTGACGGCACCAAAACATTCAAGTTATCGTGATTTATTCTACGATAGTAATCATTACACTAAAAGTAGTTTTTGGTTACCCGAATCGGGCTCCGATGGCGAAGGCGGTGCCGGCGCACTGGACAGCGGCGACGGCAGCAAGTTAGACAACGAGAGCGGCAGGTTCAGCCGCGATCTGTCCAACTCTCCGGAGGTTTCGACGCTCGCAACCTCGTACTGAAGTTGTCCCAGTGTGTCTAGCGACTGCAAAGGAAACACAGGATTTATAAATGAGAAGGATCATGATATCTAGAAGCTATTATAGTGAAACAATACATTTAACGAACCTTCTAGATTTGTTAAATGTAAACAAATTACCTCTTTCAAGTTGATATAAAACTGTTGCACCAGTGGTCGCTTGGAGTAGTACCAGAACCTTTCTGTGGGCGGGTAAACTTTCACTGGCGTTTCAATAACCAATCTGAAATTAAAGATTTAATTTTATTAGTAAAAACATTTTGCCAATGCACGAAAGAAAAACGAATTTCGAATTAATAGCGTGATAAATTTAAAAAAATCAAAATCTCCTCGGGTCAGCTGTTTTTTATGGAATTAGGTAACAAACGAGCAAGCGGGTCACCTGATGGTAGGTGACCGCTACCC